>JAMKCH010047659.1:0-159360 GCA_023653785.1 Ophioderma brevispina | reverse complement strand
CAGAGTTTCTTCTCAACAGGTGGCCCAAATTCTTCTAGGGTTTGAATGACAAGATTGACAGTCCGGAAGTTTCCAACAGAGATCTCAGGGGAACTTGGTTTTGTTTTAGCCTTGGAATGACTGCAAGACAAGAAAATAGTTGACAAATTACAGCACTGCAAATTTAACCCAAAACAAAATGGGCTAATATATTCCTTTTGATACATTTTTTGGGTAGACCAATTTTTGATTTTGGACCAATTCACCCTGCAGAAAACTGACATTCTCAAAACTTACCATTTATAGGTTAATAACTGAGCATTACTTATTGCGAGAAAAATGGGACAAAATCAATGAGCAACGCGCTGGATTTTTGAGCGTCTATATGCACGAGCTCCGAAGGAAGCGAGTGCACTGGACAAGCATCAAACAATCAGCGCAAGTGCATTGATTTGTCCCATTTTTCAAGCCAATGGTAACAATGCGCCAGTTATTAACCTAATTCATACACGACAGAAAAAGAAAACAAACACACTCTTGTCAGTAATTAGTGATAAACAGAGTTCTAAAAATGCAAGTGATCATGGACATAAAAACATGTTACCCACTGAGAAAATAAAACCAGTCGTCTGCGCGACGCAAACACGTACGAAAGCACCTTACGCAGTACGCGGAGGGCAACTGGACATTTTCAATCCACTCGCGCTACATTCACATATTTCTGTTAACAGCTTCACTGATTTGTGCTGTATATACGTAAATACGCAGAGGTATGAATAAATATAATGTGTTTTTACATTGAAAGATCTGTACGGATGAATAGTTTGACTCATTAAATACCCGTTAGTAGTGCGATTTAGGTCCCACATTCTTTATTTATTTCCAATCAGTTAAGGTGCTGATAGTACGAACACTTCATACACCACACCTTACCACAACTCCAGAAGATCATTTTACAGCATGTAAAAGAGCCATTTTAGAAGAGTAATCATAATTAACTTGTGTTATCACTGGTTTTTCACTGTCATATCCAGACCTGGCTTTTTGAGGGATGTCACCGGGGGCGGTACGAACCCTACTAAAGCGGAACATAGCCTATATTGCACGTTTGGCAACCTAGGGGGACTGCACACCCTGGAATGAAAGCACCCCCAAGATATGCCCGCAGCAAAACCGGGTTAAGTTTTTCAGTCGCCACCTTTCCTGTGGCTTTCACTCCAGTAATATTCCACGGTGTTGGTCCTCATTGGAGTTGTGTAAGGTGAGAAGTCTACTCTTCGGCTTTATAGGTACTGTTTGTGCCATTTTAATATTAATGATATATTTGAGTACTGAATTAAAATGAAATGAAATTTTAACATTTTTTTTACAAAATTAGGAGTTATTAGTGAAATAGATTTGAAATATACACTTATTTTAGCAATTTTCAACTAGGTTTTAAATTTTGAAAAACTTTTATTTTTGTATTTAATTAATTGTATAGAGCAATTAAGATCGCAAACAAAAATTTTTCAAAGCCATTGTTCTCAAAATGCATATTTTGCCCATAAATCACTATGGGCGATGCAGCCAAAGAAATTTATGTTTAAGAACTAGAATGAGGACACCAACTGAGATGCGATGTATAGGAACATAAGATTATGGCAAGACGGAGCTGACTCACAAAAAAACAAGTTCTAAAATGGTTTTTCAAATAACACACACTAATGGCCAGTCATTTTGACTAACAAATACTTGAAACAAATGCCTATCCTTTTTCGTTTGCCTGTGCAGTGATGAGCGGGAGTGGACTTGTCATAGAAGCTTTAGCTGTTACCCTAGTAGAAGAAAAAGAGATCTAACTACACGGCATCAGATCTGAAGAGCAAAGTGGCAGCCATCCAGCACATGCTGCCTTGCATGGTGGGCGTGGTTGCCCTAAGGCTAGGTACACCGCCAAAAACTGTGGATTGGCGTCAGGAAGGGCATCTGGTCAATTATTCTTTTGCTATAATAAATCCGCACACAGCAGTATTGCAGAGTGTGAGGTAAATCCGGCAACCCACGTTTAGGGGAAAAAAAACGGATTTTTAACATGTGTAAACATTGATTGACTAATTCTCTGTATTCCTCTTTTCACGGTTTCTCCATTTGTGGGAAAGCCTCTAACCTGGCAGGAATATTAAATGAGCAAAGTACAAAACAGTTGATCAGATGAATCTCTCTACAACAAATCCAATGACCTTGCAAGAGTGTGAATGCATTGTTATGTAAAACCTCATTGTTCCAAAGCCCAGTTGAGGCTCTACATGTACCTGTAAATGGTGAACAGTGCAGAGGGTGGAATAATGTTGTAACCATGATTGCTATTCTCTCTATAGGTTTTATCCAGATTGATCTTCTATTTTACAGTTTTACCTGATTCCTTAATTTCTATACATCCACACTCCAGAGTGAGAAATAACGTATACTAGATTCTTTTTGCGCTGATATAAGGACAACCTCTACTGAAAATGGGTGTGAGAGCGGTTTGTGAGGGGCGAACAGCAATTAAACTTTGCTAGCACTCCTAGTCTGTGTGTTTTAATAATGTTGCTCTAAGGTCCATACGCGACAGTAGTCAAAACATAGAGGGTCACGGTTAAAAATAGCGTACAGTTACAATGTGAAATCTTAACCCCGGTACCAGTATAATACAGGTGCACTATTGAATTCTGAATATGTTAACATGTTTTTGCAACTTCCACAGATGTGATATGGGCCTCATCATTTATTTCATAATGCATATACCCACTCACAGATGGTTCAATCGTTGAAAGCATGTTGGATAAAAATTTGGAAATGAAACCTTGGCCTAAATGATAAAATGCAAAAACAAACTTGTAATTAACGTCACCTAAATTAAACTTCAACACTATTCAAGAATTAGCGTGTCGATGTACATATTTAGAACAGTTGTAGAAGGACTATACAGTATAAACATACAGTGTATAGGCATACAAATTCTTTCATTATAGCTCCACAAGGGTACAGTGAAGATGTGAAGGAATATTTTAATTATCTAAACACCGTTTTACAGTGAGTAAAATGTTGTGAATGATTTATAAATCGATGTATTTAAATGGACAAAGTTCAATTCTTAAAAGTGCAGTAAACACAATAAGTTTTGCACATGGTCCTTTTCCTTTCAATTCACTCACTTTTAGTAGGCAGCCAAAAAGCGACTTCTTGGGTAGATTAAAATGCTTCTTCTTTATCTTCCACCTAATGGATAGGACCCAAAACTTTTACCCAGTTCCTATATCAGCACGAATCGAGTATAGGTGTGTGTGGGTGTGGATGTAAAATAGTGGTGCAATAATTTTGAAGTTTGAACAACAATTTAGCATGTGTATTATGATGCAGTCCACTCAACCACTTACACCTCTAAATGTTTCTGTTCCACTAGGTTCTTCTCAATGTCTTTCCTTGATCTCTATTACTGACGAAGACATTTTGTAAGCTAATCTCTGATTCACGTGCTGAGGAAAAGGGATCGTCAAATCACTGTGAAGGAAAAAACACAGAGAAAACATGTAGATTAACTTGCATGTGCATGAGTTGAATGAAGTTGCATGATGTGTCAGTTTTAAAGTTCAAACTTAAGCATAAAACATAGGAAAATATATGTGACCCTAAAACTACATCATAATACCCCTTTAACATAGCTAAAATTTTAAGAGTTTTTAAATTATTGCAATTAGACTAAGCACCTTTCAAAAATACTGCAAGTAAACTTGCGACTCATCCCCGGCAAGATGGCAGTTTGGAACATGACCTCAGATGAATTTTGACCTTGGTCCATGAACTTTGGACCACCCATTCACATATGAAGGAACCAATATTGTACCTACCCAAAGTTGGTTTAATCTGACTTCAACTTTTCGAAGGAGACACAAAAAACGAAAACCTAACCAAACTGAAAAACACACACACACATGCGCACCCCTCGCAATATTTCTTTTCCTTCGCCAAAAAGCGTCCTCGTCGCTGCCCTGGTACGGCATATCCGGCAGTCTATCTTCGGTTGTATTTCATATATTCCTCATGAAATCCGGCTTATGATCACTATTTTGCTTTTTATATTGCCTCTAAGGTTTTAATTGTTAATATTGATTGTTAATTTGAATCAGCTGTCTATGCCCAGTATACGTGGGTCTTTTGAAGGCCGGCATTTAGACGTGTTCGGGGTTGCTGACCTGACCTGCTGACACAGCTCTGATACTTTTTACTAGCACTTCTTGTATAAAGCTATCTGTTAAATTTATTCTTTGTATTAACTATATGTAATTTGTATTTAAGCAATGGTACATTTAATTTTAGTGTTTTCGGTAATTGTAGTTTTGGGATATAATCATGAGATTAATTAGACAGAGAGCACATAGGGGAGGGAAGCACTGAAACGGTTTTTTTGTAGAATCATGCCAGTAGTGACGTCCCGTCCACCCAACATTCAACAGGGACTGATCGTACCTTATCATTCCACATTCCCGGGCTAACATGGATAATTTATTTAATCCATATATCCACCCCAGGACCACGACCGGCACCTAAGCTTGTCAAGACATTCTAAAAACAAAAAATGGTTCCCATCATGGACTGGGCAGTCAACACGGAACGCCAGCAACATCCGTGAAATTCCTACACAAATGAAAATCTTCTCAATCCGTCTATGGAATGCCCGTTTTGTCCGTAAAAAGACGGTCCTCTATTTATGTGACATTATTGAGAAAGAATGGAGTGGACATTTTGTGATAACATTAAACCTGGTTGGCTGCATGGAAAGCGATTCATGTGGTCATGCTGAGATGCTGCCGGAGAGGATATTCCTTCCTGACACGTTCCCGGAAGTCTGATGACCTGGTGGGATTGGGATAATCCACAAAAATTGCCTAAACACTTCAAAATACACCACAGGCATTAACCACCCTTCTTTTGAGCATGCTTGTGTTGTAATAAACAAAACTAGTGTTAGGACTCATCCCTGGGTATCGTCCACCCTTCCAGGGAAAATGGGTCTCAATAAGTCCAATTCTTAAATGAGTTTGATACTTTCCTTAATGAGATTGCTCTTGTTCCCCTTTAAAAACGATACTGCTGGGTGATTTCGACGTGGCATGTCGCTCCAGCAAAACCGGAGTCGATTCATTTTTGGAGATAGGCTACTAATGGTTTTCTCAACCCGATCATGGCCCTACCCATAAAGAGGGTCACACTCTGGACCTGATCAGATATCGTCTGAAGATGGATTAGGTGCGGGGTGGGGCCTCTTGCCTGGGCTAGGCTCTGATCCTCGTGTGATTAATGTACGATTACCGCAGCCAGAAACACCACTCATGCGCAAACTATGGCACCTCAGAATATAAAGAATATTGACCAAGGACTCTTTCAAATGGACATTTCATACATGCATTGGCAGTATGACATTCGTGATTGGCTCAGTTTGATGAGGTGCTTGGTAAATTGAGGAGTCTTAATTAGTTGTACGATTCCCTGGCACCCTCCTCAAGCAGCGTTCACCGCATTATTAGACACACGAATCACCTTGGTTTTAATAAAGATATTGATGATGCAAGACGTGAACGTAGACGTTTAGAGCGGGGAAAAGGGTATAAAAACGAAATAGTGTCGATTCTGGATGATACAATGTAAAATCAGCCAGTGAATGGTAAACTCATTCATCAGGCTAAGGAGGTTTATTACCGAGAACAATTAGAAATTGCTAACAACAAAACCAGTTTGCTCTCTGAATAAGCTTCTGGACCCCAAACAAACAACTTCCTAACTGTAATCAGATACTGAAACAAGGAGCTCATTTGCCAGTTTTTCATCGAAAAGGTAAACAAAATTAAGACGGGACCTTGATAATAATTATCCAGGTCTAACTCGCATGAATGATTGCGGACAATACTTGATGAGACCGATCCAATGCATGAGTTTAATCCAGTCATGTGAAGAGGTAACCAAGGTGATTATGTTCAACCTCCATCAAAATCATGTTCCTTAGACACCTTCCATGGCGTTAATTAAGGATAAAGTTTCAATTCTGGTTGAGCCATTAACACTGTCATTAACAGTCTATCCCCACTGGTGTTTTCCAGCTAAGCTCCGGAAGCCGCTGCTGTGAACACCCATTCTCAAAAAGCTTCCCTAGACAAAGAGGTGCTTAAAACTATCGCCCTGTGTCAAAATATTAGACTCTGAGTGTCTAAGGTCATGGAGAAAATAGTGAGTGCCAAGATAAAGGATCATCTTGCTCAAATGACCTTAAATGAGAATGTCGTCAGCTTACAAGACGCCTCCCCACGCACTTGAAAACGGCAAATTCTGCGTGTCAAGAACGATATTCTCAATGCCAATCCAAAACAGTTAAGGCAGTTGATATTGTGCTGCTAGATCTTTCTGCAGCTTTTGATACTGTGATCATGACATTCTTTTGGTAGAGGTTATGTGATACTTTCAAAATTCAAGGTACAGCCTTACAGTGGATTAGGTCTTACCTGCAGAACAGCTCTTTTAGATAGTGCGTGAAGCATTGGGGATGCAATTTCAAACAGCCTCATCTCCCTCTCGGTCTTCCTCAGGGTTCTGTGGTCGGGCCTATCTTGTTCATTATGTACACATACTGTATCGCAGCAATCATCCGGAAGCACAAATTGCTTACCACATGTATGCTGATGATTGTACGCCTATTTTGACATTTGATCCTAAGATGATGGTGAGGCCAACATGATGTCAAAGACTCTCTCTTGTATTGATACAATCAGTGAGTGGACGCGGCTAACAAAACCAAATTACACAAACCGCCTCAAAGAGATTACCATCAGGGGTCGGGACAGTGGCTGTTTCCAGTCCGCGGCAATTAGAAACCTTGGAGTCGTGTTTGATCAGACAAGTCTACTGATGAACAGTAAAGGTCCATTCATTAAGTCTGGTTAACTTTCCCTCGCAATATTTACCGGATCCGCAGCTTTATCACATTTGAGAGTTGTCATCATCTCGTCTCGTCATGATTTACTGATTTGACTATGCCAATTCAATTTTGTATGGAATGTCGGGCCAGAGATAGGAGTAAACTTCAGATGTTGCAGAATCTAGAGCATCCAGGCTGCTGTTTAGTGTATAGGCAACCAGCCACACCACTCCTTCAAGAGCTACATGGGCTACCAATAGTGAGAGCATGTGTCTTTAAGCTTATGCTTCTTACTTACAAGGGCATTTCCGGACAAGTGCCATCTTACTGTCCGAATAACTCTCGTGTATATTCCTGGCCGGCCAGGATTGCGTTCTGCAGATAACAAGACGCTCTCATGTTTCCCGCACAAAAAAGGGTCAGGGGGGTGACAGGGCTTTCAGCAATGCGGCCCCTGGCCTATGGAAACTCTTTGCCTATCTCTGTTCGCACTCCAAGTCCATGTTACTTTAACGAAAGCTCTTAAAATTTCATCATTCTAAGAGTTGATTGGGCTTAAATTGTGTCTTTTGTATTGCGTCACATGATATTTAATTATGCAGCTGTTTTTTTTTTTTTTTTTTTTTGTTTGATGTTAAGTACTTATCTCTTATTAATACAACAGGTATTGTAAAAGATTGAAACAATGTTTTAGGCCTAAATAAGTAATTACCTCTCTATTTTGTAAAACGCTTTGACCTTGGTGAGAAGGCACTATTTCAAATGCCGTTTGTATTGATTGTATGCTATCCCCCTCTGGCTTTCATGCCAGAGGGATAATCAAAAATGTCTTCAACTTAAGTTACCCACAAAGTTCCCTCATAAATTGAAGCACTGCCCTCCTTCCAACGAGTTAACCTTGTTGGCAAAGCTTTATGGGAGCTATTTAACTTTGTCGGCTAAATGAATATGATGGTTAAGTTAATTTTCTTCCTATATATTGTTCGTGGACCCATTAAAACAGGGATCGCTAGTCGATGGGGGACAAATTTGTGGCATTCGAGCAATAGTACATGTAGAGCCTCAACATCAGCAAGATGAGTTTGCAATCTTCTCCTCCAGACACAATTAAACTAAATTTTACCCTTTACCTTGCGACCCGTGCTAGGCAAATCTTGGGCCTCACCAAACTGAAAAACACACACACACACATGCGCACCCTCGCCAATATCCCCCTCTGCTTTCATGCAGGGGGATAATCACAATTGGCTTCAACTTAATTCTACCCCAATTTTCCATCAAAATTGAAGCCCTGCCACCTTCCTTATGTTTTTTTAACTTGCTGGCAAAGATTTATGGGACTATTTAACTGTGTTGGATAACTTACATTATGATGGTTAAGTAATTTTTCTTCCTATATAATGGTTCGTGGACCCAAAAAACAAGGATCGCTAGTCGATGGGGTGACAACATTTGTGCATTTGAGCAAAATAGAGCACTTCACTCAGCAAGATGATTTTGCAAATATTTTATTTCTTTACAAAAATAATGGAAACTATACATTTTAACCCTTCCTTCGGAACACACCTGCTAGGCAATGATTGGGCCTCACACCACCAGGGATTTTAGGATAAAGATGGCAATTTACTTGACCTCCCGTAGGCAAATGGCAGACCAGACGAGGTGATTTATCAGGTTGCAGTTTCATTGAAAAAATGGCTTGAGGTTGAGGACAATCTGGCTTAGAAATCAGAGCAGGAGGCTCCCAGAGAATTTTAAGCCGATTTTTCAACTTGACTTCAACAGACCTTTGACCTTGTCACATTACCTTTGAACCTTGTCACATGACCTTTGACCTCATCAAACATATGAGTGGATCCCATGTGCACCTATGACCACAAAAGGTGGTTTCCATTGCAAGTCGTGTAACGGGTCCTGAAGAAGAAGCATGAGAATCAAGACCCCTTCTGCGGGGAAACGGGCGAGAAGCAATGATGTACCAAGACAACTTCTGTGGGGAAATGTCCGAGAAGCAATGAGAACCAAGACACCCTTCTGCGGAAAGAAAGGTCAGAGAAGAACATGAAACCAAGAAACCTGCGGGGAAACGGTTTCCGAGAAGCAATGAGACATCATTGCCCCGCCAGTTCGATCTTCGCGGGGAAACTTCTGAGAAACAATGAAAGACCCACAAACACTTCTTGCGGGTGAAGGAGGAAAAGGTCCGAGAAGAAGCAATGAGAATCATTGCGACAGGTCGAATTCCGAGTGGAGTTTCGAAACTGTCTGAAGAAACTGAACAAAACAACAATTCTGCGAGGGGGAGGAAAAGAGTCCGAGAAGCAATGGAAGAATCATTGCGCCCCAGTTCGATTTTGCAGGGAAACCCT
Source organism: Ophioderma brevispina (assembly GCA_023653785.1). Lineage (NCBI taxonomy): Eukaryota > Metazoa > Echinodermata > Ophiuroidea > Amphilepidida > Ophiodermatidae > Ophioderma > Ophioderma brevispina. The sequence continues at coordinate 150,081 of JAMKCH010047659.1, read as the reverse complement.
CAGTCCGAGAAGCAATGAGAACAAGTGTCACCTCATGCGGGGAAATGGTCCGAAAGCAATCTCAAAAAGCAAAAGCGTCTCCAGAACGGAAAATGTCCCAAATCAAAACTAGAATCCAAAAAACTGTAACAGAGAATAGTTGAATTTCTAACAAAACTTTCTATTTGGTTAATGGAAAAATATGAAGGTTCACAAGGCCTATATAGCGTGTAAAATGTTTACGCGTCAGGCAAGTTTAAAGCTTCCCCGCCAATTTCGCAGTGGTTCACGCAAGGCCTATAGGTTAAAGTGAGGAAGGCAGGAAATCTTTGCGTAAGGAAGTTCACGCAAGGCCTATATGGGGAAAAAGTGCTGCCGTGCCAGGCTACGTTAAATGCTCAGCTTTGGTGTTAAATTTGAGGGTTCAAAAAACAGTCCAAAACAAGATAGAAGGTTAGGGTTGCTTTTGCCGTTTGCTTTTTTTAACATTCCGTGGCCCTGCAATGTAAATGCTAAGCTTTGGTGTACAATTGAGGGATTAAAAAACAGTCTAAAAACGTGAGACTAAGGGTTGTTTTTGCTGGGCCTCCGCAGTAGTACGGCCAACTAAAAACCCTAACGTTCATTTTTCGACTGTTTAAACCCTCAAATTTACACCAACTCTTAGCATTTAACGTGGCAGGGCCCCACGCATGTTAACAAAAGATCTGGGCCGTGCCCGCTACGTTTTCCGGTTTTTATTGATCACTGATCCTTTCATAGGCCTATTTTGAAGAGACAATCCTTGCTTCCTCTTTCCATGGGCTCCCGGCTATCCTTCTGCCTTTGTTTCACGAATTATTGATCCTTTTCATCGCCATCTTTTGGTGCGCTTCGTCTTTGCCTTCATTTTCCACCGCCGTGATCCTACTAAACTCGGCGGTCTTTATACATGTACTTCAATTATCCATAAATCATATATTCATCATCGACATCTTTTGAGAGCGCTTCTCTTGCCTCATTTTCCACCACTGTGATCCTAATAACACGGCATCTTTATGGCTTCAAATATTCGAAATCTTATATTCATCAACGATATTAACATCTACCCCCTTCTCATTCACGTATCATAGATCCATTGAGAGCGCTTCTTGGGCAAGGGCAAGGAACTGGGGTCATGTTTCCCCGTCTTACCTATTTCGCTGTGCCGTGAATCTGTCATCCCTCTTATATATAATACGTTTCTGAGTCCCGATTCAGCCCCACCCTACAGCCGGCTTTTCTGACTTTGCACATGTACAAATCTTGTACACACCCAATTAACGCTAACCGCAAGGTCCCTAGATCAGAATCCGATTTCGGCAATAATGGGCACCAGTCCATTTTGAGCGCTCTTCAGCGGATAGCTGCTCCCGGTCCAAAATTTGAGGGCAATTTCTTTGGCTAATCTGTGCCACTGCATAGGCCATGATGGCTTAGCAAAGAATAGACCCGTATTCAATAGCCAGCCATGTTGGTGGACCGAGAGACGCATTTCAAGACTACAATACATTCGCCTGTCAATGATCCCTGTGAAATCGCTAAATCTGGATCGATTGACAGCTTAATGTCTTGTAGTCCTGGACATTAATGCATCTTGTCCACCAACATGTCTGGTGGCTGAAACGTCATATTTGAATACGGTCTATTACCCCTAACTTTTCTTTGGCCTGTTGTTTGCTGACACTATCACAACGACGAGCGGGGCCATGGCAATAGTTGATTTTGTTTAAAACATTACAAGTCCAGCCTGCCCGTGGCCTGCCACGTCGTTTTGATAATGTTCGCGCACAAACCGGCCAAATTAAGGGTTGGGGGTTAGGTAATATTTTTGCTACATACGTGCTATTGCATAGGCCGTAATGCTTAGCAAAGATTACCCTCATTTTGGCCGGTTTTGTTCGTGAATGACAAAATACTAGGAAAACAACAACTTCAATGCATGTGGTTGGAAATCCGTGCCAAGCAAACGGAACCCCCGTCCGCTGGTGAAGTCCCCACTGATCTCTACTCTGGGAAAATTGCGTCCACATGCCTTTTTCTCTGCTTTGTTTACATTCTGTTCGGATCATACTTTGAGTCATGAGGTCGAAATTGCCATGGTTGCCGAGTGGACAGTATTTACTTGGAGGATACAAACAGGTTATCGTTCTCAGCAAATAAAACTGACTCGTCTTTATTCCATGTCCAATAAATGCCACACCTAACAGCAAACCGAACGGCATCACTGCGGCGTAACATGAGTGCTGGTCTTATTCAAGGACTTAACGGTAGGAGGGCGCTCTTATGCATAACGAACGGTCACACACAGACTTGACTAAGGCTAGGCCTGGTCACGATATTTAAATCTAATGACCGTTATTGGAAATTCACGTATTTTGCAGCGGGGTTAATAACTAACCCGTGGATTTTTTGAAGTCATAATTGGCCCCAAATTATCACATGTGATATTACTAGATTCATTTACGAGGTTTAAAAAGTGATTTTGCAATGTCACGTGGACCCCGAGGCTGCCATATAAAATACACGTAAATTCCCTAAATGCCCGTTCGGAAATCCCCAATACCCAAACCGAGCAGATCGTGTCCAACCCCCTAGGGTCCGGCAGAATCGGCGATCGCGGAAAATGACATGTATTCGCGATTTTGCCTCCCGCCGGAATTCCCGCATTCGCGCGGAAAAGAGCAAGCAAATTCTGTCGTTTTCTAATCAGTAAAAGTCATTAAACTTCTTGTCTGTTTGTAATGAACAACTTCATATCCTTAAATCGGGCCATCCCCTTTAAAGACACAGAAATGCCATGCGAATACAGAATTCCTGCACCTCGCCTAGCCTTAGTCCCTTGCGTAAAAGGTGCTTGTTCGTCGCTTCTGAGTTCTGGGACCACCCCTGAGTTAATCGGAAGTAGATGAATGTTGATATCAAATGAAAGGCCGTATTTTTCATAATTTCGTCCTGAAAATTTTTCAGCTTCCAAATCCACTTTCTTTGCAAAGATATAAACAAAAACTGCCGTTTTTAATGGTTAACCATCATTCTTATTAGCACAGTATCGCTATGTTTACCCAAAATAAAAAATATTAATGTATTAAGTTGATGAATATATAAAAAATTCAGATCAGCGAAAGCCATAGTAAAAATCTTTCCAATATCACCTTCCTTTCGTCGAGATATTGTCCTTCACACCTTGCATGCTGGTTTTTTTCTGGGTCATATCGCTATCGATCACGTCGCAACAACGTTACGTGCCTTGCGCGCTCCCAACTGGCAACATTAAAGATCACCATTAGTAACCAAGTGGCGTCGTAACGCACGTGTTCATACATGCGGTCGGCCATTTTGCAAACCGCCCATGATCCGGACACCAATTTTTTTGTTTTCATGCTCTGCGACCACAATGCGAAAACAATTTCAGCTTCGAAGTGACACTTTCTAGGGGGAAAACTCCCCCCAAATGATTAATGTATGTTTTAAAAGAGTCCCCTAATGCCTTACCCTGTTAGAGTTGAGGGGGGGATAATAGTGCAAACTTGTAATTTTTCGCTTGGGTCAGTTGGGAAAATTCAAATTTCTGACTCCCTTGACCGATTTCGATGCATGAAAAAGTCGCAACCACGTACAAACAGTTGACGTCATATTGACCATTTTTAAAAAATTTTAAACCAAGTTAATATATCATATTCACCCCTTACAACAATTACACCATTTTTGTTACGTAGTTGTTTAGCTACCCCCAACTCTCGCGTTTCGCGTACAAAGATGGCATCGTTGACTGCACTCGTGAAAAACTAGTCTCGGCAATTACTTAAAATCAACGTAAAATCATCTTATTCAATGGTCTAACGGACGAATTTAAGATTTTCATATTATCTGGTGAATGTGCATCATTTGACCGCCAGAAATAAGAAATAAGGTGAGAAATTGCAGCTAAAGTTTGGTGCATTTTGTTTTCAAGACCATTTTGAAATGTCAGATCTTGCGATTCGGCCAACAAAGCTACAGTAGTGAATAGGGCCTGGTTGCAATGTGTCATTATCGCTGTCTATTATCAGAAACCGCAAGTTTGTTTCCGTTCCCACGATACTTGACGGTAAGTGTATGGCCCCCCAGGTGCCAGGTACTCATCTCAAGTGGAGAACAGATCACTAAATCGGGCAACACCCACCTTTAAAGCGGCACTGGCACATTTTCCCAAATATGAAATTTCTCATTTGCTCTCAAATGATAGTCTAGGCCATTGGAAAAAACAGAGATATATTTAACACATAAAAATAACATAACCCCAAAACCTATAAGGGACATTAATTAGAGGCTATAGACATCCAGTAATTTTGTATGGCCTAACTTTTAAGTTTTCCATTTAACTTTAGTCTTTATCAACAAATGTGTATAGATTACCTGAATATTTTTGAGTCGTACCAACTGATATTAAAACCCAAAGTGTAGACCGATCAAACAGTGGTGCATAGCGTGGGCCAACATGCATACGGCGTTCGGTGTTCTTGTGTTCACGCCATTTTTTTCTTCGTCTGCTTGAATTTACAACGTCGCCGGCGACGTAACTTATAAAATCGTCTCGTTTTACCCAGAAGGAAGCTGAGTTGGTCTTATCATTTCGGGTGAGGGCTTTTGTATATAAAAGCCTTACAACCATGCAAAAAATTCGATTTTGAAAAATCTTGAGGGCGGGCACTATTTTTCAATGTGCCAGTGTCTCTTTAAGCTTGTACGCTAGGAAGCGTGACAATTTGCACTGCCACATGACTGCTGGGAGAAAATCACTTTATTTTCATTTTTGCGATCAAAAACACAAAATTTACAGTTTTTAAAAGCCGGCATTAGCAGAGAAACAACACTCCATCACTGCTTTGATTTGTCAATGTTCATGTTTTGTTTACCACTGTACAATTTTATCACTAAATTAGCATTATCATTTCCTTCACCAAATTTCCCAATCCGACAAAGCGTTACAGAACCTAGTCCTAGTACCTAGGAGGACATGTCGGAATCCATTTATTATAGCACCTGGGTCATTATCGAACAGCTGATTCTCATGTCCTATTCTTTTATTGAAGTGACATACGGTATTTAAATGAACTCAAACTTTGCAAGTTACAGAGACCAAAATACCGCCAATATGCACTCCACATGCATTGATGTCAATTCTTGCAATGCTTACATTACTGTACATGCCATTTGTTTTACAATTTGGATATCACAAATTGGTAAATTCGAGAAGAAATAGGGCGGAACGATTTTCTCAACAGCATGAATTTCCGTCCCGATGAAAAAAACCGGAAGCATAAATGACGTGGTTAAAGGTCTCACACGGAAACAATGCACACACCGATGAACAAAAATCCGTTTCCAACACATATTCAGACGCTTCCGGCCAAGCCCATACAAAACAAGTAACTAAATTGATGTGGGGTATTCAAGGGATGGTCCGATTTAAGTATATATAAAGTTTTCATCTTGATAGATTGGGCCTTCACCCAAAAACCCTATCTGTAAAGGTTTTCTGCCGAGCATTTCAACCGTTTTGGATGTTGAGAGCTAGATACGTGATTTTGTGAGCCCCATAGAGTAACTGTGTAAATTACCTGTAACTAAGTATTGGTCGACCAAATGTAGTACATTTTCGCTCAGAACTTCCAAACTAAACAACCTTTAGTAGGTGTCCCGGTGCTTTTTTGAATTTTTTTTTCCATCTTTTTTATTTTTTTAAATAAGATCTTTGTCAACAGAACAAATTGACACCAAAATTATTTCGAATGGGTCAGCGGTTGTGGAGTTATGGCAATTTTTAAAGTGCTTAAAAAATCGCATTTTCGCAATCCCCCATATTTGAGGATTAATTACTCAAAATTCACTTCAGATCTGGGTATGATGAATAGTTTTTTTTGTGTGTTTCTACTTTGTCATAAATACCAAGTTTCAATGAAGAGTGGACCATCGTTTGGAAGTAACAGCTTTTGACTTTGCCAAGTATGCCTATTTTTTGATACCCACCATGATTGCAGCATCTGGTCCAAATTTCAACCCGGTACAAAACCTATGGTGAGTTATTACAGAAATACAATTTAGAGTGGCTTTTTGAAATGCCCATTTATATTAATTTCTATCAAAGCAGTGAAACTGAAATTTGGTATATTAGGGCATTATTAGTGATTAAAGATTTTCCGGAAAAAAAAATTGCCGAACGTTTCTCTCAGCTTAGGTTATTTGCATATTAATTACATTTAGGTAAAAAATTATCAAAACATTATGGATTATAAGTGTTTTATATGGGGGTTTTTGCTCCACAAGTACTTAAAAACCTAGAAAATACTGACAAAAAGTAGTTCTACTGTCTAATTGACAAAGTACTACATGTTTCACTCCATAAGATATGGGTTATTCATTTTTTATGGGAAATTACATAATAAACTCCCATGATAACTAACATACATTACGACCCACGCAATTATGATGAAAATTGCAAGCATTGTTTTGCTTTATGCAAGAAATTCCTATTTTTTGTATATAAACCATTATATTATGATCATCAATCACCAAACTAACAGGCCTAATGAAACCCTGTACAATTAAATATCAATAAATACTAGGTTCTTCTTCACTGTCATTGCACAACTTGCAAAGTGGGGATTTCACGATGTTTATTTAGGTCATTAATTTGTCCATAGCTCTTGGAAAAGCTGTGAGAATGCAACAAGGATAGGCAAGGAGTTTGTCCACTGGGATATATATAAAGAGTTTCAATGAATCAAATTTGTTTGGTTAATTTGTTTAACCCTTACTGGTGCTCAAGTGATCGAGATCTCGATCAAACATGTTTCAGGTATATAAAGCGCTTGTTGTAATAAAGGTGTTAATTAATGTTAACACTTGTAAGGTTGAATTTAAAACTATTGGACATGAAGAGGTCATCATATCACACATGTAACATGACTGATGAATCTTAGCTAAGGCACGATGCAAAAAGGAAGGTAGGTCAGGTCTTTGTGTGTGTGTGTGTTGTGTGTGTGAAGGGTGGGTGTGTGTTGTTGTGTGTGTGTGTTGGGGTGGGGTGTGTGTGCCATGCATGTGCTATTGTGCTTGTATGTGTGTGCATGGGTCCCGGGTATGGTGCATGTTGTTTGTAAGCAGGAAGGTAAATAGTGATGATTTGAGTGTGTGCATGGGTGTGCCAGGATGTGGAAGTTAGTATGAATAGGTGTACATACAGTATAGTATGTGCAAGGCATATGTTAATGAAAAACAAAATTACAATCATTATCCAGCCGACTTCCTCAAACAGCAAATTTAGATTGTACTAGTCTTGCATCAACAAGCGTAGGCCAGGAATCTATGGACAAAGTACATGTAATTTTCAAGGGAGAAGGTTTAGAATATCCCATATATCTAGAATATCAGATTTGAAAGAACATGTTTGATATTTACATAGCGCTAAAACTATGTATTTTAACTGGCAAAACATGAAACCCGCCCTTTGAAAGAAATGAAATAACAAACACGTCAGCAACGTACCGTGTCTACCGCCCTGCCACTGCCCGACCCGGCATACATGCACTGACCTGGTAACTACGTGCGTGGATAGAGATCTCTCCAGGCCTGGTCGTTACTGCCATTGCACATAGAAATGCCAGCAAATTTAATCATAATTGATCACGATTTCACTCTATTTCATGTCAAGACACTTTAAACCATTAATATTACAATTAATCCTACCGTCGGTCATACAATAGGTGATAATATGAGAGTCTTTCACTGAAGATCTGTTTTGGAAAAAAACGAACCACTCCGCATCCCAGCATGCATACCCGCGGCATGACTATCACTGTATTCGATGCATCTAGTTCCCGGGGGCTCACACACGTTTCACTCTCATTGGCATCTGGCAACTTCTAGCGGATTGTCGAGTGCAGCGTCCTATTGGAAAGCGTGGTGAATATTATGGAAATATGGTCGGGACCAAATGTTAATCGCACCCGGAGAGAATATCGACTCTGACCTCAATATGATCAATGAAAAAAATTAGCCTTACAAACAGAGCTTTTCTAACGATATATTCACACGCCGTGTTCCGGTGTTTATTGTGAAGCCATACTAGAAATCAATGATTTTTTAATAAATTTAAAAATACTTTCCCTTTATTCAGAAAGCCGAAATTTCGCTCATAAATACTTTGAGGTGTACTAATAATGATAAACACAAAAAGTTGGACCTTCTTGGTTTTATCCGGGTGTAATTTGCCGAAGAAAACTGCGAGTGGAAGACAAAAAACGGGGACCATCATCAGCGGAGTGTAGGGTTTTTCGCGGTGGTCGTACTACGCTGGTGAGTGCCGACTTCAAACCATCCCAAACTGTTTTTAATTTGGACCTTTAGGTCATTTTTTTCGATATCTATATTATATTTCATTCAATCCTTTCTGAGTTCTATCATGAAGTTTTTGGAACCATAGATAATAGCCTCAATAATTGAGCGATTTTAAAAAGTGTCTTTTTTCGTGATCGCCACACTTGCATTAGCGCATATGAGGTAAGTGACTGGGGGCGGGGGGGGTTGGGGCGCGGGTGCCGCCCGCTTGGCTGCCTAGTGGTTGTTTTTTTTTTGTGGTGGGGGTGTGGGGTTTGGCCCCCCGGCGTCCTGGTGGGGGCTCGACGTTGCATGAACGACACCCTACCTTTTAGTCCCTAGATTTCCAGGGTTAAGAGAAAAATAGAGCTTGCTACTGATACCAAATTTCTACCACTTCCGGTTAAAACTAGGGTTTCTGGGACGAGGCTATTAGCGATCGTCCATGGACCTGTAAGTATTTTATGCGTGCCCTCCTAGTAAAAAAAAAAAAAAAATTTGGCCTTATCCAAAAATTAAGAGTGAGCTAGGTCTATAATAATCGTATAATTTTGAAATCGGCCTAACAATTCAAAATCACCCTTGCTTGTTGTCTTAATTAAAACAATGACGACTGCTAAATTTGTGAGTTCTGGGCTACCATCGTCTGACTAGTCCATGAAATACTGCCACAGCACATCGTCGGTGAGGATGATGACAGGTGCACACAACAGAAATCAATGACGTAAATAGACAGAAATGGGTACTAGATACTTCTCTTCCTAAGCAATTTCACAAAAATCACAAAAAAAAATACAAAAACCCTTTCGTAAAAACGCAATTCGTCAATTTAAATGTTAAAAGAAAGGAGCTCTCGACCGACTTTGGCTAGATATCTCCGCATAGGGTAGCACCTTGATTTATGGATCTGTGTCGGCGCTATTTCGCTATAGACGGCACATGGCTACTCGGATGGTGTGGCGGCCATTACAATTTTATCCCTTATCTTATATCATGTATCAATTCTATACCCCGTATTTCATAAACTTTCCCGGTCATTCAACAAAATCTGACACCCAACCGGTGAAAGTTTAGAATTTCATTTTACCGTATATGCCGAATTTGTGCAGTTTCGATGTTAGGAAACAGGTGAAATCTGGTGGCAAGTAGCAGCTCCAATTGCACTTTTCAGTCTACAGTCGGCACCTTGCGCGAAATGGAAGCGGGGGAAATCCCTGGGGTGTTGCCTAATTGTAGCATTACGCTAAAAGTGGAATTCAGGAATACTGTCTTAGATTTTTGTATGCCTGTTAGCTGGGGGGGGGGGGGTCTGGAGTTTAAATAGGAGGGGTCCCCATTAGCAAAGATGGTGTTATAATATTATTTTTCAAAATTATTTTTTCCTTAATTTTCTTTTTTTTAGTACTCAAGTTTTTTTCATTTTTTAAGTCGCATTTTCAGAGTATTAAACAATTAATACTTTCTGTTTTTTCTGGCATTTCTGGTTTTTGATGATGATGATTGGCGATGGTCATGATGATGATTGATTATATATTGCGATTCAGGTGTTCGGACGTTAGGTTGCATTTCTGCGCGATATGCGATTTGTTTTTATTTGAGCCAGAAATTAGCTTTTGAGTAAATCTAAGGGGGTTTCTTGCGCGCAGAAAAATATCACGCCGACCCACGATTTTCAAGTTCGGCAAGTGACAGGTCTGTTCGTGTCCATCCTTGTAAATATAAATCATTAGGTGTAAATAACAAAGCAAGCTCCTAGTTTAAGCCCGCTTTTGTTCGGCAAGCGGAGATAGACCATAGAGGTTGTGAAACATAAGCCGGCAGGGAGTGGAGACCTTGTTTTTCACACAGACTGAGTGTTCATTTCTGGGCAGATAATGAACTACCACTTCAAACCAAGAAGCTGGTGAGGTAAGCAAAATATAATATAATCCTTCAATTATGTTTGAACTGATTTAACAACCATTGAAATCTGCCCGCGTACTCAGCGAGTAGTCCTGTTGTTGTTTCTTGATGGACGTGCTTTTGACCGCCGATTTGACCGACGCAATGTAAAATAACCCGAGTCTAAGCAAGTTTACCTGAACACGTCCCATATTCATCCTTCGTCTTTATAGTAATTTTAATATTCGCCATCAATCCGAACGTAATCTTTTACCTTGTAGGCTCACTTTACACATTTTTTAAGACTTTGAGGTTTTTGTTTTCAAACGTGCACTGGAAATCACGGCATACTTAGCAACTGCATTGCTAAAAAATGCAATGCATCACACTGTATACACGGTGTTTTAGCGCTGCAGCACGCCAGGGTTCCGAGAAAATGCAGTGCTGTGACCGTTGGTGTGTCCCTATTATCCAATCGTAGCGTATAATCCCGGGGGCGTGTACCATTATCCATCAAAAAGCGGTTACACAAACCCAAACGTGCCGCCACTGCCATTCTGTAGGGTGTGTCCTCTATAGCTAAGCACAATCGGGACTTACTTGCACGTCGCCTAACTAAAAATAGACTGACGGCACTTATACGATGTGATTTTTTTCCGTCGGCCAGGGCGATTGAAATGAATAAATAAAATACATTTTTTTTTATTGTTGGTGTATATTTAGTAGAAGTGAACCTTCATTCAGGCTTGCCTTTGATCTTTTGATAGCTCTAATTATGAAATGGCATGGAGTGATAGGTGATGGTGGGGGATGATAAATGAATATAATGTGACTTATAACTGAAGGTAACTTGTGATCAAGTAGACATTGGGGGAAATCTCAGCTACTCTGCACCACTATTTTATTTATTATTGTAACACTTTTGTTGAACAGTGGCACACACTTGTATTCCCCCACCACACCCCTGCTGCTGCTGGTGGCACTGGATTATAGCATTTATTCCCTGTTGCAAACGTATCTTATCTTTCCTATCTTAATTACAAAATATAGCCACAAAATTAATTGCTCGGGCAATTTCAAACTGCAACCTCATTATTGGTCCGAGCACTGTCTGTACTGTTCCAGCAGGATAAGGCGGCAACCATAGAGTTACTTAATAAACTATTTAACTCTATGTGGCAACATGGTATTGAAACCTTATTCATTGTCCTTGCTGAAGTTGATCAGGGTACAACAGGGATTTCATTTACCCAAACAATCAAGTTCTTCCCCGATACCGCTTTTATTATTTTTTGAAGTCCCATGTCTCTATTCTATTTAACTAAAAGTGTTTTTGTACTTTCTCATCTGGTTTTCTAGTTTTCACATATTTATTATGAATATATACAGGGGGTACGGACAGACGATGGTTAAATACTATCAAAGTCATTTGCTAGGACATCTCAATACCAGGAATTGCAGTCCTAAACATATATGATCAAACTTCTATCACCCTTGCAATGACTTTTAGACCAATTAATGATATGGTTTACATGTTATTGTGGTCTTTTCTGATGTAAACTGTATGTCGGAATGCGAGCTTTCGTGACCCAAATTAAGTTTCCTTACAAACATTTTGTACTGCTGATAAACTTCCTAACATACTTTAATGTCATTTAATAAGCATGATAATGTTTGTTTTCTACTAAAGAATACAAGATATTTTGTTGGTAATTTGCTAAATGCACCATGATAAAAGTTCCTGTACATAATGAAGGTATAGGGGGTAGGAACAGGACACAGTACCAACAACTTCCCAAGTTTCCTTCACATGCCGGTTTCCAGTCAATCATGGCAAAAATTTGGCTTCAGAACACAATTATGAACATAAACAATTATATATCATTACGTTGTAAATGTTGTTTATGGTTTGGAAAAATATTCCTTATCTTTATGACCATACTACTAACTCTCCTTTTAATCACACAAGCAACTTGAAATTCACTGATAACACTTAAATGTCATTTCTTATCATTGCTGATGTTTCTGCCAAATATACTACAAAAAGTTTACTAAATATATCAATGTAGTTTCCTGCACAGATATTAGGTGTGTGGTCGGACAGGAACACTATCACAACTTCCCCATTAATTCCTTCACAATCCTATATTCCTCAATCATTGCAAAAACAGTACAATTTTTTTGGTTTCAAAACACAAATGATAACATAAACAATTATACCATTATTTAGTACACATTGTTTGTGAACATGTTTACAAAAGATAATCCTCCTTATCTTTAGTGATTGACTAAAACAAAGTCTAACAATACCTTTAAAGGTGTTGTGCCGATTTATGTGGTATTGTGTTATCTACTGGATATGAGAGCCTGGCCTTGCACATCCCCCATCAAGTACCGTGGGAAACAAACTTGCGTTTGATGGTAGCGCAATAATGCATGTTTGCAAAGCCCTATTCAATACTGTGCTAATAAAGTGGTTAACCACTAAAATGGCGGTTTTTTTTTATATCTTGGAGGAAATGGATTTGAGGGCTCAAAGTTCGACGACAATGAGAAAAATACGCCCTATCATCTGATATTAAAAATCGAACTACTTCCGGTAAATCAGGTGGGTCCCAATTTCCCAAACACGATCGGAACATGCCCCTTTAATTCACACAACAACTTGAAATTTCAGTGATAACAGCCTAAATGTCATTTGCTTGAATTGCATGAATGTTTCCTGCCAAGAATACACGATGTTAAACACTGGTTTTACTAAATAAACCCCGGTGTAAGTTCCTTCACAGAAGATTAGGTAGCAGGGGTACGGACGATACTATCAAAATATTCAGCAAGTTTCCTCACAATGCTACATGTTCAGTCAAGTCTGGAGAACATCCATCTTTATGGTAAGGGGGTGATAGCTTTACACAATTTCCTGTTCAGTTCATCTACAGGCTGTTCCCAAAAAATGTTAAAACTGGAACGAAGGGATTTGATAACAAAGTAACGTACGAAGGTTCTTGTTTGGCTATTTCTTTGAGCCTAATAAAACAAGCTTTAATTTGCACATTATTTATTCCCATCCCGATACGTAAACAAAAGATATGCTTCATCACAATTATGAGAGGGCAATATCAACTTGGTCCGATTTCTGCCTTAGAAAACTTGGAATGCCTGATGACAAAATGAATACCTTGGCTGCATAGAACCATATTCTTTTCCATCTTAAAAAGAAAACAAATAGATTTTGTAGTGTTTTCCTATTTAAGAAACACCTTTGAGATTTCTACCAACGCTGTTTTACCAAAATGTCATAGTTGCGATCTACCACAAATGCCTTCTAACAAGAAAAAAGGTTGGCTTGAGTTCTTGCCATTCTTGTCCGTGGATCGTATGACCTGCCACTGGCGTCTTTATTTCCAATTCGCATGCTTCATTAGTCATGTAGGTTTATTACTCGGATAGTTTCTATAAATTTTTGTTTTTGTTTTTGTTTACTTTATTGTTTGTGTTGTGTATTTTCCTGCTATAGAATCATCGATTTTCTTGGGAATCCATAAGGGAAGTGTTGGATTGTGCGGTTTTAGTTTGGTTTGGTTTAACATTCTATGTAAGTTTGAGCGATTTGATGGGCTACTCTGCCTATGAAGTGAAAACGGACGGATTAAATATTTGAAAAATACAAAAGTATTACTGATCATAAAAACAATGCTCACACTTTAGGACAATAAAGAGTTCAAAAGGGATTGTCAATATCTTCAATAGGATCAAGTGCCAATCAACTAAAACATCAATTATCCCAATGTTGAGTCTGTTACAAAATCACGTTTCACACAATCTTACAAATGTAACCCAGTGCAAAATCGGACCAATCCGGGAATTTGTACCTCCTTTTTGACCAGCAATTATTTGTGTTAGACTATCGCATTGAATGAACTAAACGGCAACGAAAGCTATTTAGTTAGCTTTAAGAGCATACCAAACACAGTCCATGTGTACTTCTTTTTTAAAAATGGCTGGGTCTCGGAGTGTTAACATTTTTTTGGGACAGCCTGTAAGGCTGTCTGTTTAGAGAGGAACAATTAAAAAGGAATAACTGTAAGGTTGTCTTATGGATAAAATGTCATTTATTTTTAGAAAACGATAAAGCTGTGTTCTTTTTTTCGCAAATACGGTTTGTAATAGTACTTAATGGATGTTTTATTTTAGACGCATTCCAGCAAATTGCCAATTTTGTTCCTGGGTAGCAAAAGACATAGGTTTTCTGATTTTGAGAGAGAAACTTAAAAAAGCCTATCGTAGGATGCATTTCGATTACCTGTGAGCAAATTTATTGGATCTTTGGGGGAATATCTTTTCATCAGCTATATTTTGCTATGCTTAATTTAGATAGTGTACCTTGTGTTTTGGTATTATGTGTTCATGCACGAAACCAATGTAGCTCTGTCAATCTGACACATCTTTAGACCATTACTCCTTGTAATGGATCAAATGAATCAAAAATAAGGATTGAAGTTATCTAAATATTTTAATGCTGTGTCATTTCAGAATGTCTAAGATAAGTTTTGTCATTCTAGTTCTTTGATCAAATTAAGCATAAGAAAATTTTGATCTCATTAATATGGTCACCTTGTCTTTTTCGGCAAGTGCAAGGATATGTTCCCTAAAGATCGATTGAAATTACAATATGCCATTGGTTTTTATTGATTTGAAACAGATTGGGCCCCTATTCAGGCACTTACAAAATACTGTAATTAGTACTTTGTTTTGTATTTTTGCTTGAGATTCATTGATTTGCCCTACTACGGATTTTAGTAGGTCCTACCATCAAATCTTGATAGCAAGATATTTTTCAAAGTCCTAACAAATCACAGAATCTATAAAATGGTTTCAATCAACAATGTCATTCAGACCAGTCATAAAAACAGGAAAACAGTGCATTCATGAGATGGATGAGTTTTGCTACATTGTAGTTCTAACTCTTGTAGATTCTAGGTAATTTTCTATATCTAAGCCCAGTGAGTAGACAGAGGAGTCCAAGTAGACGCATTTTTGAATTTGTTGAAGTTGTTTTTTTTGACTTCTCTTTTGGACATGAATAACGTATGCGCATTTTTCTCATGAATATTTTGACATCCCTGTAAAACCTACACAACTTTACTTTTTGGCCGTGTCTTTTGGGATGTCTACAAATTTAAAAAATCTTCCTTGTTATACAGAATATTCTGCATCAGAAAAAAATTTTGTTTGCTATTGCTTATTTCCTTTGTTCAGGGCAGACTAAGTACATTTAGTTTTTTCTTGGACTTTCTTGAATTTTTTAAATAATTTTGGAATTTATAAATTTTAATTTTTTAGTTTTTTGATTTTTTAAAGTTTTATAAAATGGTCTATTTTGGACTTTTTCTATTTAGTGTCATATTTTATGGGCTTTGTTGTACATGTGCTCAAACTAAGAAGGCTAGTTAATTTCTTGCCTTGAACGTTATCTTTAATAAGACACAGAGGCACTATGAGACACATTAAATCATCTCTCTTTTTCGAAGCTTGGTGGCCTAAAAAGGCCGAGAAAGCAATGTTGCCAAACTTATAGTTTAGCTGGCGCGATGTTGCCTTCGGTTTAGAGCTTCTTTTTTTAAGCATTACTTGTTTCACTGGCTTGGACTCTTTGGTCTGCTTCATCTGCTTGGTCGACGGTTTCACAACTTTCCCATTCTTGACACGAGACCCCTTCAGTTGTTCTGGATTGGTCGAAATCTTGGAAGAGAACTGTAGACCCTTATCTTTCTCTGCCGAAAAGCAACCATTTTGTGAAGTCAGCTAGGGCGATCTGTGGGAACTCAACTGTCTGCCTTTTTGTGAAAGCCCGGAACATCTCTCTGTGAGCAGGTGGTTGGCTTTGGACCTTAATGAGACTTCCGTTGTCAAGAGCCAACCTCTGACAATATGTTGGCCCATGTCTGTTTGGAAATCAGGCCCCAACTGGTTGGCACCAAAGGCAGTTGGAGGAAGTGACTTTTATTTACCTCACATCATTGGCACAAGTTTCTCCTTTGGCTTTGGCCTCCTATGATCAAGGGTGAAGAGAGTTGGCTTTGACGCAGTCAGACAGAGCTGCCTTAAATTTTGCCCGCTCAATTCTCCCCACACCATCTTCTTAGCCTTGTCGGAGAGGAAGATCTTCTCCCGCTTTGGATTGGTAGTTGGTTGCCGTTGAGCCTGGCGTAGCGCTTGGCTGGTGATGCAGAGGGACTGATCGTAGTGTGTGAGCGAGTAGGGGTGACTTAGCACATATTCTAAGCTTAAGCCTTTTTACCCCGGTGTTGGAGGGAGGGAGTGATTCGGAGGTATGCATAAGGTCCAAAGAGTCACAGTATGGAATTTTATCCATTAAGGACAAGCTTACGTTTTCCTTTTTTTATTGTTTCACTCTCTAAAACACAGCCTTTGATGACTAAACAGGAGATTGCCTCAACTCTATCACCCCCTTAATACCCATACAACAAGCAACATGGAAAGGGAGGGCCTATTAGTATTAACTTGGGCAAGGCAACCACACCCATACATACAGAGTGGCAGCATTTAATTTGGCAAGGGGTGAGGGAGAAGGTAGAGATAACTTAAAGTATAAGATAAGGCCAGACAAACTTTTATCACAAAAAGGGGAAATGGTAATTTAGAAACTTGAATAATACCTTGATATATGTCCTGTCCGTACCCCTGTATTAACTATTTAGATCATCCAAATGCCAATCTCATTACATATTGAATAGAATTAATAAGCGTAATATGTTTTAGTAAAAGGGTTAGAGTAACAGATCAGAATCATTTGACTACTTCGGAGTATACACCAATTGCGTCATATAATTGGGCTTGCTTCTGCATGGAACCCCTGTTCCACACCTTTTTTATCATAATTGTTTTTATCACTACACATTCCATAAAATTGTTGGATAAAACAATAGTATTGTAGTGGAAATTCATTATGATAACATATAATCACATAGGTAAAAATCATCAATTTCATAATAGTTAAAAGGGGGCTGAGTAAATTCCTTAGATTAATGAACAAGTTATTTGGGGGTAAGGACAGGACAGGGGGTACGGACAAGACAAATCAGCATTCAACTGTTGTAGTTTGAACGATTGCCAGAAGAAGGCTTTAATGGTTTCTACTCTATAACATGTTTGAAGTACTGACACCCATCTATGATATACCAAAATTGGAACAAGCCCCTTGTGCCCAGTGTTATAGATTCTAGATATGGGGGTACGGACAGGACAGCCAAAAAAGCGCCACGTTACCCAGGCATCGTTATGTGCTCACCAATTCAGTATAATATACAAATACTATACAGAATTTGAGAAATGTGTCATAGACAGATGGACCAAGGATTCATTTAAATGTAAATTCAGGATCTCAATGTGATTTGTAATAAAAGAAAAAGTAAATCAACTTTGTTTGGAGAAGCAAGAGAAAATACTAAAAATTTTTTCTTGGTACAAAAGTGCTTTTTACAGTTTTCTTCTAAAAGTAGGTAAATGAGGAACCAGAAACTCTGCATAGATTTTTTCCAAGACGCATCATCATAAGTTAAGTTTGTAAAATAAAAGCATATATACTAACCTCATTTCATCACTTTATCAATTGAGTATATGGCCAAATGCAAATGAAATCTCGTAACGCTCAAAAATGCTCATTTAGCCCTAAAATTATCATAACTTAAAAAATATTTGACCTAAAATGTGTAAAATTGTCGCCCCCCCCCCCCCCCCCCCCCCCCCCCCCCCCCCCCCCCCCCCCCCCCCCCCCCCTCCTTCCCCCCCCCCCCCCCCCCCCCCCCCCCCCCCCCCCCCCCCCCCCCCCCCCCCCCCCCACCCCTGGCTAAGGTGAGTTCTTGATATATCTGTCAGTCAGTGACCAAACTGATAAACAGAATTCCGTTAGTATTTAGGAGCAAACTGTAACATGTAAGTTTTTGAAAAATGTTCACCTGCTGAAAGCAATGTGGGGGGGCTGGGCATTGGGAATCAGCTCCTCAAGTGTGGAAATCACCATTTTGGTAAGCCACTAAAATATCTTTGGGGTAATTCAGTGACATAGTATATTAATTCTCATATTTTCTTCATGTTGAAACATACTCTTTCACTTAAGTTGATTAAATCATCGATTTGAAAGATTTAAAAAAAAATTCTATTTTCCTACAGGAGGGTGTGGATTAGCATCTTGTCAAGGAAATATAGAATCACTAGCGCTTCGCAAAAAACACCGAATGAGTTGTTCGCCAGTTGGCGTGCATAACTAATCCCCTGAGTCATTCGATTTCTATATACGATAACGGTTGTGTGGAAGCAATATGAGTCCAACTGGACGAAAAATTCGATTTTTTCCGAAATAGGTAAGTGAAAATTGACAATCAACATCTCATTATGAATCATGAGATACACAGGCTTGCATGGACGTACGTACTGAGGGTAGTAAAATAAAGTTAACGATAAGTTATCCTTCTGCAAAGTTGAAATCGCTGAGTTTCAGGACAAATGGCTAAGAATGGCAACGTTTCTGTTAACTCGGACCTTGTCTGAGACGGAGTTCACGTTACTTAACTATACAGAACCGGCTAATTAGCCTAACCCGTAGCGAGGTTACTCAGGCATTTTTGGATACGATAATCCCTGTTATCGCTATTAAAGACCCTGGGCTTTTTTTCTTTCAGATAAATACAATTTAGCAAACAAAGTTGACTTATAAGGCTGCGGTCTACGATCGAAAAAGCTTACAAGAGACGAATCACTGACAGGAAGAAGCGCCATTCTCTTCGAAACAAACATTTGTATTCCTGTTGGTAATATGAGCACCACAAGTACCTGACAACCCGGAAGGGGACAGTTCAGTATGTTTTTTTGGGGGGGGGGGGTCGATCTGCAAAGGTTACACAACCCCCTATTGACGACCACAGATGATTGCTACAAGTAAAATTACCAGTGGAGGCGCCACGGGGAGGGGGGGAGCTTTTGCTCCAATCTTTTCTGTCCCCCAGTTTGCCCCCCCCCACCCGGCCGAAAGAAAATGTGGGATTTTGCAAAATTCGGCGATTTGGGGCCAAAAACACCCCAAAATTTAAGGGAAAATCAGCGAGTTTGGACCAAAATGGGTGAAAACTCTCCAAAATTGAACTTTACCCCAGATTTCAATTCCCCCCAAAAAATCACGCCCCCCCAAAAAGAGGTCTGGCGCCGCCATGAAAAGTAACGACAGGCCAAAAAAAAAAATGTTTGATTGTCCATGCTTTTAGAGTTGGGTCGGTCGGTCGGAAAAACCTTCTTTTTTTAATGTCAATAGACAAACTGTCACTATGAGTTACAATAAGCCTCATCTACCAAGCCACCACAGTTCACTGGGTTGTACTTGTACATACATTGAATTGAACACCTTTGTGCGCGGGTATCAATTATCATACCCAAAACACAGGGGTTGTATTTTCTTAAATATTGCAATGAAAGCTACTGAACTGTGCCAAGGGGAATTGAGATTTTACTATCTCTAGGTGTATGTGTGAACATGTTGTTGTATTAATAAGTTAATCAACATAAAAAATCAAGTTGATTCTTACTCATAAATGCATCTTTGAAATTATGAAACCCAAATAACCTGCGAAGAAATGTTAAACATCATCTTTTTACATTTCAGAATAGTTAAAATTTAAAAAAAAAAATAGGGTCGGTATTTTTTGCACAGTAAAGGGAAAAAGAAAACTTTTTCCTGATTTCAAAATTAGGGTCGCGGATGAGGGACAATCAAAACATTTTTTGTTTCTGTTTGGCCTCATGGTGTTGTGTTAATAGCCCAGAGCTAAACTCTTCAGGAATCCCACTAATTGAAAGTCCAGGAACAATATTTGGGGGGTAAAATAATTCCCACTGACGCCGAAGATGCTGAAATGGCCACGGCCCCTTTTTGGAGGGGTCACGCCTTTTGAGCGAAAGTACTACGGATGTATCTACAGAAACCGTTGGGACCTAGGAGGCTTGCGAGATCACTCAAAATGTGCTGAATGGCCACCATTATGGGGGTCGTAATACATTTATTATCCACAAGTCAAAGGTTTTAAGATAATCGTCCAAAAACCGAATTCAGCATGTGCGCACTATACAATAGAATGAATTGATAGGTTTCATGCCAAAAACAGGAAGGAAGTTCACCATACACCTGGGAGTTTGCTCTAAACTCTCATCAGGATGAATTGTTGGGTAAACTAAGGGAGATCACAAAAACAGAAAATCATATTCTTTCCGTTCTCAAACGGCAGCCCGTCAGAATTTGTGACCTTGAGCAACATTGGGTAATATTATGAACCGTGGCATTTGGTAAGGCTGTATAACATGTATTTGCTCCACAATCAAATCAGTTATGACGTGGTGGGATATAATCAGCATTTAAATGTTACTCTTTCCTTATTCAGGGGGGGGGGGGGGTTAATAAAAAATGGCCCATCGTAAAGTGAAAATATTTTTTTACCATTATAAGGACATAATAGCCAAAGTTAAATGCTGCTGAAGGGTTTTAAATGGTCGAAAAAACACTAACTGCTGCATTGACTAGGAAACAGGCAAAAATATCAAAGATTTCCATGCCCCTAAAAGTTCCCCCCCCCCCTTGAAGAAATGCGGTTAAACAGTGGTCATTTGCCTCCACAAACTCAATCGTTATGACGTTTGTGGGATATAATCTGCATTTAAATGTTACTCCTTTCGTGTTCATGGGGGGGGGGGGGGGGTGGGGGAATAAAAATGGCCCTGTAAAGTGAAACATATTTTTTTCCCATTTGATAAGGACCTAATCGCAGAGTTTAAATGCTTGCGAAGGGTCTTGTGAAATGGTCTATAAAAGCAAATACTGCATGCCTGTGACATGAAAATCAAATATCAACGATTTCCATGCCCAATAAAAGTCCCCCCCCCGTGGGCCGCATGAAAAAGTCGCTAAAATACCCAAACCTCATAACGAGACGGATGCGCCATGTAGTAGGGATAGAGACTTTATTGCATCTCAACGAGCACTCTTTAAAGATACTAGAATTGATGAAATTGTTGTAATTGTGATTTTTTTCACATTGAATTTATGCATAAATATTATCAAGCACCCATACATTACAGTAATCTCTACCCCTACCATGCGACCCGTATAGGTGCGTAGTGGCCTAGCCAACCTGACTGGGGGGGGGGGGGGGCAAGATCAAGAAGATTACCAGATTCCTGTACTTGAGTGGGATGATTAAGTGACGGGGGGGGGTCCTAGGGGAGGAGATCCTGGGCTGGTTGTGCCATTTGAGACAAACTAAAAATTAGTGTTCAGAGCACAAATTTCCAACGTTCCTTACTTTTTCGGTCTTCTAATCTTTGCTCTTCTTAACCAATGTTGTTGCTTCTCTTCTCAATTTGCCATGACATTATCTTATCCCCTTTTCTATTATCATGTCACCGTTTAATCGTCTCCTCTTTGTTTATTTCTCTTTTCTCTTCTTGTTTCATTTCCCATTTTGGTCCCCTCCCAGATTTATTGTGTGTGTGGGAGTGGGAGGAAGCATTGCCCTGCCCCTCTCCATTGGCTACGCCACTGGTGTGCGCCGTAAAAGCAAATTGGTTACATTTTTAGCGACTTTTCCATTTGAACACAAAATCTTTTTTTTTTGTTTTGCTGTTTCAGCTCACAGGCGTGCAGTTAGTGCTTTTAAAGACCCTTCAGCAGCAAACTTGACTATTTAGATCCTTAAAATGGAACCAAAAATATTTCACTTTACGATGGTCCATTTTGACCCCCCACCCATGAAAACGAAAGGAGTACCATTAAAATGATGATTATAATCCTCAGTGAAATCCAAAGGTCAATAGCCTCTGGCAATGCAAACGTCATAACTGAGTGAGTTGTGGAGCAAATACTACTCGGGAGATATGGTCAAAGTATGAACGTAAAGTGGAGATACACAATTTTGCTGAACGTGATAGATAAGGGGGTGTAAAATAAGAATCTTCCGGGTGCCACCTTGGCACATTGGCCATTTTGAGAAAATCAAGATTGGCGTGTCTAGATGATAATTATCTATTCAACCCTGTATTATCACACTATTGAGTTACTAGATACTATAGGATCAATGAACAAGTGTAGGCATTGTAACATGAATCATCTTCAAATTCAAAATGGAAGCCAAAATTAATATTTTAAAATATGCCCTATAACAGCAAATACCTGCCATAAAAATAAAATGAAAGTACTTAGATTAGTTGTAGACACAATAAGTGATTTCTAGACCCTTTTAAATTGTAAATGACGTCAATCAATATGCAGCCCTAAACGTGAATATTTTCAAAAAAAATCTGACAAAAACTTCTAAATATTACCTTCAAATTAAATTATGTGTCAATGAAACAATGTAGGAAAATGAACCTCTGATCATAACCAACAAGTTTTATACCAGGTAATCCCGAAAATAAAAATGGGTCACATTATAAATTGAGCGCAATATATGTAAACATGTCATTCCTATATGGTATTTTGAAGACTTTTAGTGTGGGTACGGATCAAGGGTACGGGTATGGGTACGGGTCCGCGACCATGGGTATGGGTACGGGTATTCGGGTCCGAAGACCGTGGTCGGGTACGGGTCCGGTCCCAGACCAGGGGGGGGGGGGGGCGTGTAATGGGTACTGGTCCAACTTGTGACAGTCATGTATGGTACGGTACGGTCCAAGCCCATGGGTACGGGTAATGGGTACGGCCCGCTTACTACAAACCCATGGGTACTGGTACAGTGCCATGGGTATGGGTACGAGTCTTTGGGTACGGGTACAAACCTTTTAGTATATACCTGGTCATATAATGCAAAAGTTCCCAAAACTAAAGACACTATCATTGATCGACCCAAAAGAGTCAATAGTGATTTGAAATTTGCAGGATAGCTATAAGAATGACGGGTAGTCTGTTGAATCATTATAAGTATTTTTTGAGAACTGAAAAAATTGGCAGAAAAGGGAGGAATCAGTACTTTCCAAAGATATGGCAGCTATCCAATTATTTTTTGGCAGTACATGTAGTGTCCCCTATGGTTAAAGTTCATTTCAATATTGGGGAGAGTAAATGGCTCGAACAGTGAAAATTAATTGTAAAGCCACTAAGGATACTGTTGAGGGCATAGTTACTGCATAGTGCCACATAATATCATGGTGTATATGTATAATTATGTGACAAAAACTGGAGATAGACTGAAAATAGTTTGGGATGTATAAATAAAGGTTGGCAGCAAGAGATATAATTTATATTTTGTGTATTGGCTACGAAACGTGATCAAAAGGTGAAAAGTGAAAACAAAAGGTAAATTACACTGTTACAAATATTTCCGTCATGTACGGAAATTTCTGGCAGCAGTATTTCCATGTTCATTTTTAGGGTTACAATTTACAGAATTTGTGTCAATTAACGGAACTTTGACAGTAATTTTACAGAAATGTGTCTCAATTACGGAAAAAAACTGGTTTTTAACAGAATTTTTCCGTAATTTAAAATTACGGAACCAAAAAAAAAAAAATTCCGGAAATATTGCTGCCAGAAAATTTTTGAAATATTCCGTAAATTACAGTTTTATGTTTTTGTTTTTATTCTTAGTGTTTTCTAAAACAGATTTTCCGGAAATTTACGAAAATTTACGGAAAATCTGTTTCTTAATTTACGGAAAAATCCTTTTAAAAAAAACAAAAAAACTAAAATTATTAATATAAAAACATTCAATGTGCTTCAAAGCCACAAATTTGAAATTCCAATTTGTTTTTGTACCAAAGAACTATTATTGGCTTCAGTCCTCCAGATGGGGAGCTAATCAGTGCAAAAAATAGTTTTTTTAGGACACGGTCTTTAAAATCCTTGTTGCACCTTTACATTCTCAAAGTAAAACAAATTTAAAACTCCATTAATTATCCATTAAAACAAGAAATACGGGCCAGTTAGTTTTGTTTGTTTAATTTTAACATAGGGTACAGGTAAGGAGGGTATGATGCAACAACCAACCATGGAAACTGGTATATGGTTAAAAGACCATGGGTATGGACAGATACGGGGTTCCTGAGGACATGGGATCGGTTAGGGGTCAGAAACCGTGGGAGGGTTACGGGTCCAAGAACATGGGTAAGGGTATGGGTACCCGAGACCATGGGTCCCGGGTATGAGTACAGGTCCAAGACCATGGGTACGGGTAACGAGTACGGGTCCGAGACCAGGGTACGGGTAAGGGTCAGGGTCCAGCATGTGATAAAGTTATAGGTAGGGGGCAGGGTATGGGTCCGAGACTATGGGAATGGGTTTAAAACAACCGGGGTACGCAATTTTTTACCCGGGTATGAGGTACGGTTATGGGTACGGGCTACTATAAGTCTGGTATTTTGACAAACTTCTGCACCCATATTCGGTTATTTCGATTTTGGCGCATTAAAACAAATTACGAAATAGTATGTTGTACATTGAGTTAGTGTCAAAGGTACATTTCTAATGTCATATGAACACATGCATTTCGATTTAAGAATGTTGTGTAATTTGATTCGTCAAGTATTTCTTGAAGATGTTCACGTGTTTTGAGCATGCCAATTGATTGACGTCAGGTTACAATTTTAAAGTATCATGAGAAATACATTTATTGGTCTAACAACATAACACCTAAGTACTTATGTTCTTTTTATCGCAGATATTTGCTAGGTATAGGGCCATATTTTAAAATTAGGATTTGGCTTCCATTTTGAATTTGAAGTATGACCTTATGTTACAAGTGCCATACACTGTTCATTGGATCACTTATAGTATATATCTAGTAACTCCATAAGTTTGATAATATAGGTTGAATAACAGATTATTATCATTATGCCTCGCGACCGCCATCTTGGATTCTCAAAACGCCCACGGATGCCCAGGTGGCCCACGGCAATTCTTATTCTACACACCACCATAATCTATCATTTGCAGCAAAGAACAATTGAGTATATATTCAACAGTACGGTCACACGAACATTCTCTCTGTTATAACAGCACTTACAAATGACGGTTTGTCCCTAATATTACCCAATTTTTGCATGCTCAAGGTCACACAATTTTGACGGGGGTCGTTGAGAATAGAATTTTCTGTTTTGACCTAACCTTAGTTACATCATCAATAATGAATTCCTGAGGGAGAGTTAGAGCAAATTCCAAGTGTATGGTGAACTCCTTCCTGTTGTTGGCTTGAAAACCGTATGAATTCTCCATCAATTGTCATGATTGTATAGTGCGCAAATATGATGAAATCGTTTTGAAATTATCTTAAAAACCTTTGAACTTTTGGATATAAATATGTCTTACTGACCCCCCCCCCCCCACATATGTGGCCATTCCGCACACTTTGAGTGGTCTCGCAACTCTAGGTCCCAACGGTTCTGTGCTTACCGTCAGTAGGTCCATCTCCGATAAAAGTGTTCAAAAAGTCGTTTTTAGTGTCGCTCACAGTCATGCACAGTTTAAAGTTGTTTGGGACTTAAGAATGAAGGTTTATGAATATAAATTATACTTAGGAGTTTTTTCAAAATGATCCGGACTAGATGTTGTAACCGGATGAGAAATATCAAGCAATAAGGATAAAGATGCATAATTATTGCTTTTCGCCAGCTCGCCATGCCCAAAATCCGTGTCTGTAAAAATTGTGTCCTGCTAGTACACAAGAGCGCCTATCCAAATATTGCATTCATTGAATTTTATTCAGCATCTATTATGCACTAATTGTTAAGTTTAAAACATGATAATATTGGATTATTAAGTTTCGCAAGAGCTCTGTGAGAGCATGTCGCCAAAAATGCAGCCAGATACGTTACGATAATTTCGATGTGGATACAAATTGCTTAAATAAAAATAACTGAATACCTATGTTCAAATATGTGCAATCGAGAAGAGGTCAATGTTTATCTATATACATGTTGCATAACAATCTGGTTCACGGAATATTCCGCCCCTGTTATGAAAGATAAATCCCTCCTGTTACGTTATACCGCGACAGATACGTTACATCCTCCTGCTACTCTCTTTGAAATAGGCGTGATACCATAAAGCGAATACCACACCATGCTTTATATGAAGGTAATACCTGATACGATATAGAGACTAAGTCGGTGAAGCACGGACTTTCATCAAGAACAGCAAACGACTAAAAAAGGCCCGCGCCCGACAGAGACGTTACGACAGATACGTTCCTTAAGTGTTAACGTTAGGACAATATACTAAAAATCGGATATATTTAGATCCACCCATACGCATTGCTATCCGCTTTGTTCTGAGAATATTAAGTTTACGATTTCAGGAATGCTACATGTTGATATTTCGTCATTTTGGAGACCAACTTGAACACTTTAGGAGAATGGGCCCATATTATCATCACATAAATAGTGAATTTTATTAGGATAGAAACATTCGAAAAATCCGAAAATGGTTATGGTATAAAGAGGGGTATTTGTAGGGTACAATTGCAAACTTTATGGCAAATCACCAGTGATTGCTGGGCAGATTTCAAGAAGGGTGCCATGGACAAACGGTTAGACTATACTCTTCGTAGAAGCTGACAACAAGATAATTGTCTTTTTATAAGGTGGGTTGTTGTAAATTGGTTTTGATCATACTGGTACTGAAAGGTCCGAAAAGACCAATTTCTAACAAGGGTTCCAACATGTGTAAAAAACAGGCCTACTCGCCATTGTTCATGCAAAAACAGGTGTGTGGGTAATCGCTCATCCATAGCATGTCCTTGACAGTGATTGGATGGTGCCTGTGAAGTGGGAATCATTTACAATAGATCAAATTATGAAGGGATTCATGTCACAATGATTGGTTTGGGGCGGGCAACGGTCGAGGCGGTTACCGTGGACACTACTGCACCATGCCCTTATCAGGGCAATTATTCAATCGCAATTGGAGGGGGTACAAAGACGCTCCGCCAGGTTCGCACTGCATAGGAACAGAAGGAAGAAGGACAGTGTCAACTGTGACATGCTAAACTCAACTAGACTGGGAACCTCTGGAACATCGGAGAGCCAAACAACGTCTCACGCTCCTGTATAAGTAGATCAACAAGGCTAGTCGCTATAATAAACAGATTCATATCAGACCAACTCTCAAGGGGGGGGGGACAGGGTATTAACCAGACAACAAGCTGCTGTAGCCTCAACAAGCTGGCTGCACAGAAAGATTGTTACAGATTCTCCTTTTAAAAAGAACCTTTGCCGAGTGAACAACTTCCTTCAAGAATTGCGCAAAAGCTACAAGTACGGAAAACTTTAGAAGCACTACAGACAATTGACATAGGCTGTATTATTAGGGGGGCTTATTGTAACACCAATAATGTGCAGTGTGTCAGCCACCTGCATGTACATCCCTCCTTGTGGAGTTTAGCACGATGCAGTATTCAAACAAGAACCCAGAAAACCAGAACCCTAATCATCATGTTCCTGGAGAACGAAGTAGATTAAATCTTCAACATTGGCCATGGTCGTGAAAAGGACTTGGTTCTATATACGCGGTTCTTGATACACAACACTGTTAAAAATTGCTTAGCCAAAGTTCTTGCTCTTCTATCTTCACAGTTGAGATTCCAACATTATCCTTCTTTGGTTTTAAGAATCAGGGTCATCAGCAGCAGCATTTTGTCCGCAACATGGTGCCTCTCATCTTGGAGATGGGCCCGAAACCATTGATCCAGCGCATATTTTCAACTAGTCTCATAGGGGCGCAATCATTTATGTGTGCGCTTCTTCCGTTAATGTTGATATTGAAGTATTAAAAGAAACGGACTTACTGCCAGCGAGGATTGTGGCGTGTGGCTGTGGGCGCTCTTCTGGTTATCTAAAGGTCGTGGGTTCAAATCCCTCCAGAACAAAATTAGTTTAGATTTTATTTGTATTTTAGAGTTGGAATTGGAATCATAAAAACATCAGAGTTGTGGATTGAAGTAGCAAAATCATTGAATAGCTACCTTATGAGATAATAGGACTGGTCATGGTCTGATGGGAGCATGATTTCGGGCCAGAATCTTCCGACGTGAGATATTCAGCCTGTCTTAATTCCTTTCTATGTTGCACTAATCTTGACGGTGGTCTTATTCCAGTAATCGCACCGTTCTTCTTAGCTTTGATGAAATAGCGCTCTTTCTTGTTGCATAGTTTTTTAGCTCTTGGGTAAACCATGGAGCATCACTACTTCCCCTGGTTGTGTTTTTGACCTATACTCCTTTCATTTCTTTGGAGGTACATTTTTATTCCCAGTGATGGTCCGGGGTGGGGGGGGTGGGGTTCTTATGGAAAAGGGGGGTACGTGCATGTGCGGGAGAGAAGGGTATAATTTTTAGCCCATTTGGTATATTGGTGGGTTCTTTTTTTCTTGAAAGTTGGCATAAGAAAGGTTTGCATTTGTTGCATGTATATGTTCCAGTTATCAATCAGTATGAAGAATGCATACAACGGCTGCCAGAATGGCTCAAAATATTTTTTCCATCGAAGATGGTATAAAAAGGACGTAGAATAAAAGCCATACATGGCAAGTTACCATAGCCGTATGGTAGCAAAGCAAATGAATGGCAGATATACGTCAGCACCAGAGTTGGGTTGGTGTCTCATTGTAGCAGTACCAAAGTCTCTGGTTCCCACTTATTTTAA
Source organism: Ophioderma brevispina (assembly GCA_023653785.1). Lineage (NCBI taxonomy): Eukaryota > Metazoa > Echinodermata > Ophiuroidea > Amphilepidida > Ophiodermatidae > Ophioderma > Ophioderma brevispina. Next base: position 121,149 of record JAMKCH010047659.1, on the reverse strand, counting down.
GAATTAAAGGACATCATGGTATATGCCTACTAGGAATTTATTTAAATTCAAAGCCGCTAGAAACCAACACTTTGATTGGATGATAAGCGCCACCATCAAAGGGATAATTCGCAGTTCTTTGACATGTAATGGATGCTATGACCCATGCGTTTGAGGAACCATTTATGTGTCAATGCCCAGATAGCACACCACTATGAGTTACAATTGCTCATCAACCAAGGGCCACGTTCAGTGGGTTGGGGGTTGTGTACTTGTACGTGCATGAACATGAACTGATTTGTGTATTCTAGGTCTCATATATATACACAACACTCAGGGGTGTATTACACTTGTGAATGAAAGCTGATTGAACTGTGCCACATGAGTTGATACTTCATGCCTCATCATAGTATGTCAAGCATGTTTTGATGACAACTGGTTTCCTGTTAAGTGAATTTTGTAATCTCCGGTGCAATGGATGTGGTTAAAATATTTAGAATATATTGATATCAGGGGGCACTAACTATGAACTGGAGAGATGGCTTGGATAAAGGCTGGCATTTTCAAACCAGTGGTATTCAAAATAAGGGTTGACGCATGAGTATGGTTGATGCTATCCTGAAAATAATACTTGGTTATATTATCTCTCTAATAACATTATACAAGGGGGTTTCCTATGCTCTGTACACTAACATATAAGTACTGACATCCTCGCTAAGCGATGGTTGTCTTTTAAAAAGCTATTCTTGTTAATAATAGGTTTCTCTAAACTTCGGGGCTTCGCCCAGAACGCCACAAAGCAGAAGAAGCGGATCCAGGAATTCTGTACGAGTTCTACGGGGGGTGGGGTTTTTTGGGCCCACAAACAGTTACTCTTCTAGATCGCAGCGGCAAAAAAGTATTTTTTCAGAGGGCCGCCCAGGACGCCCTGTACGCCGCCAGCGAAGAGCGCCCCTGGGCTTTACACAATATAGGGAGTTGCCCTTCACCACACCAAAACATAAATTAAATCCCTGACAAGCATGTTTGCTTCCGGCCTCCAGAGTCATGTTATTTTGTGCCCCCTTTTCTTTATTCCAAACTCACAAGATGTCAATAAGTAGGCCTATACTGTAAAGTTGATCTCAAGATAATATGATGCAGGTAGAACCTGAGAAGCGAGCGCTTCAGATCACTGTATTCGTCATATTGGCCATAGAAAATGCCCCGCAAGAATTTCCAATTAAATCCTATTGTTGATCTGCTTGACTGCACAAGGGTACATCAAGATCGAGAAGGGGAGATCGCTATTATTGCGATTATTTGATTTGTTGTGAATTTGAAAGAATTAGGCCTATATGTGTGACACCGGGTGTGAAGTTGAAGTGTCACGCACTCCACAGTTACCCCAAAACTCAGTACTCTATCCGTTCACCCTGTCACGGACAATTACAGTGTGAACAGCAATTCAGCAATCAACTGAAATGGTGACTTAGATGCATGCTCTGGGCATGTTCATATTAGTAGCCCCGCCAATGCAGGCTCTCAGTGCATGGGCCAAGCGCGCCATCAAGTGATTCATACTAATTACATCGTCAACACACCCTGATGGCTTCTGGTGACTCTTGACTTTGCTAACCCGTGGGAAACCAAGTTAACATGCTGGGATTTTTTTATTGACTGCAAGGGGAGGGGGATTTTAAAAAAAAAAAAAAAAAAAAAAAAGTGGGGTAGGTATGAAAAAGCAATATTAGGCACATTTTGAAGAGCGCCCCCATTTTTCAAAAAAAAACAAATTGAGATTTTTACACGGTTTCATGGGTAAACTGGACTAGGAAACCATACCTGTGAATGGTTTAAGCTAAAAGAATGTCTGTGTCTCACAAACGAAGGATTTTGCAATAAGAATAAGAATTATCGGGATCCCCGCTAATAATCACGACTGCTTGGAAACGGCTTCCACTGCTGAAATAGCCGGGAAATTGCGCCACTTACGTGTTTACGCTCCTCCATTAGTTGTTTTATTGGTTAAGGCAAATCAATGTTAGAGGTTATTTTCTCGGAGACCGGGGGAACATTTCATCATGGACGACCATAAACGTAACATTTCCAGCTCTGCCGTTAAGTTCAATCTGAGATCCAAATTCTCATTACAAAATAGCTTAATTTAGATATACGCATTTTTTACTTCTCGGTCACAGCTATAGTTTCCTAATCCTAGCCAATCACCAAGGAATGTGCCAAATATCAAATTTGAAACTTGGGGGCGCTCTCAAAAATGTTTCCAACCCCCCGGAGCAATTATTGCTGTAAGGGATACAGACGGGAGCATTTCCTTTTCATATACCATGAAAATTTTTAAAGGGTTATTCTTTTATTTCCAATTAAAGGTCATCCTTCATTACCAATTAAAGGTCATTCCTTCATTTCCAATTAAAGGGTCATTCCTTCATTTACATGTAAGGGGTCATTCTTCAGTACCAATTAAGGGTCATTCCTTAATGTACCAAGTAAAGGGTCATTCCTTCATTTACAAATTAAACGGGGTCATTCCTTCATATACCAATTAAAGGGACATTCTTCGATTTACCACATTAAAGGGTCATTCATTTCAAATTAAAGGGTCATTCCTTCATTTACCAATTAAAGGAGCATTCTTCATTAACAATTAAGGGTCATTTCCCTTCAATTTACAATTAAAGGGTCATTCCTTCATTTACCAATTAAGGGTCATTCCTCATTTACCAAGAAACGGTCATTCCTCATATACCAATAAGGGTCAGTCTTATGTACCAAGTAAAGGGTCATTATTTACCAATAAAGGTGTAAGTCATTTACCAATTAAAGGTATTCCTTCATTTACCAATTAAAGGGTCATTCATTTATGTACAGGGGTCATTTCCTTCATTTACCAATTAAGGGGCCATTCCTTATTTGACCAATTAAAGGGTCATTCATTATTTACAATTAAAGGGTCATTCATTCATTTAGCAACTAAAGGGTTCATTCCTTTGTTTAACAAATTACACGGCATTCATTTACCAATTAAAGGGTCATTCCTTATTTACATATAGTTACCAATATGAAAGGGTCATTCATTAATTACAATTAAAGGGTCATGCCTCCTTCATGTACCAAATTAAAGGGTCATTACCTCATTTGCCTATTAAAGGTCTTCTTTCATTTACCAAATAAAGAGTCAGTCCTTAGGTCCCAATAAAAGGCTCATTCCTTCATTTACCAATTAAAGGGTTCATCCTCCATTACCAATAAAGGGTCATTCCTTCATTATCAATTAAAGGGTTATCCTTTGCCAATTAAAAGGGTCTTCATTTACGAATTAAAGGGTCATTCATCAGGAATTAAAGGGTCATCCATTCATTTACAAATTAACGGCCATGCCATTGTTGACAAAATTAAAAGCTTAATTATAAAGACCGTAAAGCGCCTGTGGTTAAGGCACATGCTTTGGATCCATGTAAAGCCCCCGGCCGCGGTTTTTTAAAAAACAACGGAAAAAATTTGACACTTCCAATTTGCAATAAATACAATTTGACCCTTATTTTCATTTTGACTCTTGACAATTTGACCTCAAGGGTCTTTGACTCTTGGGGAAAAAAAATGAGTGAATGGAAATTAACTGTTACCGTTGGAAATACCAAATGCCCAAATCCAGAAATTGTGTCCGCCCCCCTAGTTTAAGTCGTTATTCAGTATCTACTTCTTAGCGAATGTATGGACAGCTTTGGTAGTAAAAAAAATTGTTTTATCCAACCCAGCGTGACACATAGAAAAAAATCATAATTTTCGTCAAGAATCTCGCTTTTAGCTGTTTTAACCAATGTACAACTAAATTATGATTTCTTGGCTGCATGACCTCCCCTGAAGATAGTTACAGCAGCAGTCATCGCGTAATTTTTTACCGGGGTTGTGTTTATGATTTTGTGGTTTTGACGTGTATGGTTTTTCTGTTGAACTCATCTTTCTGTCATCTCCACACCGACTGCTGCTGCAGTACGTGAGTTGTCGCGACGTTATAATTGGGATGCACGGCCCCAAGGAGTAGAATAGGGGGGCCTATACACTAACAGTGTGAATGTATGGAATAATGGCTGGACACAATAGCGCAAGAAAAGCAGTTGTGTATATTTGATAGGTGTATGATTCGTACTGTAAATGCTTGGACGCAAAAACGATAACACCGAATAATTCCACGTATTGGTGGTAATCGACAAAGTGTAGCATAGCAAGAGCTAGTCGGTGTTTACCCAGGCCGTTTGGCTATATGGCATAGGTCTCAGGGCTAATAATTATCGGGTTAACACAGGAGCATTGCCACAACAACGCCACAACTTTACAGAGATCATTCAATGTATGTCACTGGTCCAAACTGGTTGTGGCAATACTTAAGGGTCATTACGTGATACAAACTTCGTAACGCACAGGCTAGGCCTATAGTCAGAAGAAGAAACACTTGTCTCAAGTGTCCAAAATGTATACTATGTCAGATATTTATTTTATCTCAATTGCGCGTCTAAGTCACGACCGTACGCAAACCAATTCAAGCCTCAGCATGGCAACAAGTGAACAAAAACAGCTAATTTCAATAACCACTCACGGTCGCGTGTAACGATCTAAACAGGCGCGTATGTGATTGCGCTACACTGCAGCACACGCGTAAGCAACGGCAAAACCCTGCGAAAGGAGAAAATAAACTCCAGGACAGAGTTCTAGTGTGCACCTTCTTCCAACTTCAGATCATGCACCAAAGATATGTTGGGGCATTTTCTATGTTGGCCGGGGCCTAGCCCTCCGTCACCTCATTTTCATTTTCCTTTTTTTGGATTGATCATTCGAAAAAGCCAGGAGGTATTTAAAAAAAAATTTCGTGATTCTGATGATGGCATGTTAATGTGATAGAGGCAATGCCAGCCTGCTAGGGCCTGCCCTAGGCCAGCCTAGCCCTAGGGGCCTGCCCTAGGCCAAGCATTAGCCTAGCTCCTGGCCTAGTAGGCTAGGCTAGGCGGGCCTAGGGCAGGCCTAGGCTAGGCTGGGCCAGCCTAGCCTAGCTGGCTAGGGGTGTTTGCTTACAGGGCTAAACTAAAAAATTAGTGATCTGATTGTGGCATGTTAAATGTTGAGTATGAGCAATTGACAGCCTAGCATAGGGCCTGCTAGCCCAGCCTAGCCTCCTAGGCCTGCCTAGCCTAGCCATGTAGTGTAGGCCCGCAGTTGTGTGTTAATAAGTATTAATCGCGCACATAAAAAGGTGAGATTAATGATAACACTGTCCTAACATGCCTAAAACTCACATTGGAACGCTGCTGTTTAGTAGCCCTAAGTTATGGGACATGGACAGAAAGGCTAGCCTTTATACTCTGTAAGTTACTGTCATGACTGCAACAACTACAAATGACAATAGAAAATAGCGAATTTATTTGCATTTGCCATGTTTGCTTTTTACGGTTTCACGATTCCACTGAGTAGGAGACCATAGTTGACACGTCATAGCCATGAGCAATGATGAGATAAGTATATAGAGGATCGCGGGGTTTTTCCGACAAAAAAACCTTGTAGCGGAAAAAAGTTTTAAAATACTTCTCTTACCGACCTCCTATTGGCAATGATTGGACACTATTATTCCGATTCCCTGGGTGTAGGTATTCATGAATATATAAGTATTAGGGACAAAAAATAAAGCAATAAACTGAGGTATATAAAAAACAGTTTTCTACCCAAGGTGTCGATGTTTAGAATTGTAAATAAGGCAAATTTGGTATGCTTGCTTCAGTGCCTTCAATTTTCATGATTTTCTTTTTCATTGCGCCCAAGTTATTGACGCCAAACATGCATCCTCGTTAAGTACATTGACATTAATGCACATCCGTTATAAAATAAGGAATCAGGAAATTGGTATGGTTTGTATGTCAAGGTTGACCGGAAATTGGCCAGTTTTAAAAAAGTTGTGATGGACCCCGTAATACTCTATACTTCAAAGGCGACTCAGAGATTTCCTGAGGAGCGCGCCCTTCAATTTCCAAAAAAATCTGGTTTTTTTTGCATGACATAATGGGCTTTGTCCATATGCTAATCCACTGTGTGAAATTGCTAAGGTTAAATCAGAATTCCTTCATATAGAAAATCACAACTTGTTATAAAATTCCGGATCACGGATTTTATTTGGTTATTACACATATCCTATGGGAACGTAATACTACACATAAATGTTTCTCATTCAAAACGAAAAAATCCGATACATCTCAATTTCGGAATGTGCATTTTAGGTTACGATCTTTACTTTTCTAGTTGACTATTTTTCATATTATTGTTTAATAAAAAATGTATTTCGAAATCTCTGGAGTCAGCCTTTAATTCTCTGACTTACAGTTGCTGCCAGGAATTGTTCAGAGGTGGGCAACGGCAAGCGTGTAGTAATATCTGCATAAAAAAGGGGCGGAGTCTATGGGTAGTCTTATGCGCGTTTAACCAATGAGGAGGCCGACCTATTCGACAAGCCACTCCGGCATTACTTCCGTGTTGACGCACGTTACGCTCGGGCACGGTTAAATACACTCGAACAAGTTTGACAGAGAGTATAGTACACGCACTCACAACCCAAAATGGAGTGTCTGTCAGAGCAACCTCGGACTAGAGCAGACCATGCCAACCCTGACCCTTGCGCCTTGGGCCTTCCCGGATTCCCATTACTGAAAAAAACAAAATATGAAATGGAAACAATAACAAATTATCTGATAATTGCCAACAAGCATTGAAATTCGCCATTTCCGCCAAGCCAATCGTGTTGTGAGTGACCTGTATGTATGACGAAGAAACGATCGATTGCACCGCTTGTGTTAAGAGTATCAGGCAATGGTTAAGATTACCCACCAGTTACAGCCACTGTAATGGCATATGACCATGGTACAAAACACGGTTTCGAATTTAAACGTCAGTGACATCGACCGCTAGCAGCATTATTGCGTCTTTGTTTCATTATTCCAAGCCATGATTTTTTAAAACATAGAACAAATTCATAGGTGTTTAATGTCGCACGAAAACACACGCCAGACACCCATTAAAACTAAAGTTTCGAGAAAACAAAAATTACATCCCACGATGGAGTATTATAATAAGGTTGTGGGTGGAATATCGGACTACAAATAATTACAATTTTTAAAAAATGGCGAATTCCTGTTAGGTCCCGTCGATTAATAAGTCCGTAGGAGTTAATGGTAAGACACGAAAACGGGGGATCAAATGAAGGTCGGATTTTTTAAACCTGTCGAGACTAGAGATTTCATTGACTGAGCCTTTCAATATGTGTATACGCGATTGTCTATAAGAGCGTAGCTTCGCGCCTTCGCATTATTCACTTAGCACAGAAGGGTTATACGGGTAGATGGGTCATTCTAGGAAAAGAGTGCCATATTTCAGAAAGTTACTACTGGGCCCATTCTCCGTTATTTAAAGTGTTCAAGTTTGGTCTCCAAAATGACGAAATATCAACATTTAAGGACTCCTGAAAACTCACTGAAAAATCGTAAACTTTAATATTCTCAGAACACGGAACAATGCATGGGTGATCTTAAAATATATCCGAGTTTTAGTATATTGCCTAACGTTAACACTTCAGTAACGTATCTGTCGTAACGTATCTGTCGGGCCTTTTTCTTAGTCGTGTGTTCTTGATGAAAGTACGTGCTCCACCGACTTAGTCTCTATAAACGTTATCATTTATTACCTTCATACTAAAGCATGGTGTGGTATTCGACTTTATGTATCCCAGCGTTTTACAAGAGCGTAGCAGGAGGCAGGTAACGTATCTGTCGCGATATGAAAACGTAACAGGAGGATTTCTTACATTACTAGGGCTGGAAATTATTACGTTGAAACCAGATTTTATGCCCAAAACATGTAAATATAACATGACCTCTTCTCGATTTATCACATATTTGAACATAGGTATTCAGTTATTTTTAGCAATTTTTGTATCCAATCGAATTATCGTAACGTATATGTCTGCAATATTGGCGACATGCTCTCAGACTCTTGCGAACTTTAATAATCCAATATTATCATGTTTTAAACTTAACAATTAGTGCATAATAGAGGCTGATAAAAATTCAATGCAATCTGTGAATGCGGATCTTGTGTAACGAGCAGGGACACATTTTAAAGAACGGATTTGGGCTGGCGACATGGCGAAAAGCAAGAATTATGCCCATATTTAGCCTATGGCTTGATACGTTCTATCCGGTTACAACATCTCAGTCCGGATATTTTGAAAAACAGCAACTCTAGCTATAATTATATTCATAAACATTCATTCTAAAAGGCCAAAAAACAAGCTTTAAACGGCATGAATGTGAAGCGACGCTAAAAACGACTTTTTGAACACTTTATCGGAGAATGGACATATATTTACAATTAGAGATTCTACAAGAAATCCTTTGAGAATTTTCTCGCAACGACGTGAGTTTTCTCATGGCCTATGCGTTAAGCACATAGTACGCATAACAGGTCATAGGCCTATTGAAATGCACTGTGTGCACAGCAGTGAATAGAAAAATGGACAGTAACTGCCAGATGTCCCAAACAGATGCCACAGTATCAAGACGGGGTTCGAACGAGTGTTTTATCTGCTCATGCCCTTGACGGGACTAGAACAACTGTAAAGAATTCCTACGTAGCAGGCCAAGGATTGATTTGCTTTTGCAGTGACTTTTTGATGGGACCAGCACAACTCAGTTATTGTTCAGTTCTACACCCAGGTAGGTGTGGTTTGAAAAAGTCTCCAGTAGTGAATCACCCCATCTTGTATTTGGTGTACAACGGCGTTTTCTTATGAGTGATGTGCATAGCATTGCATTTTGAGTTGTTACCTTATCTGCATCGGTTCTCCCATTCACATAAGCGGTCAATATCTTTTTGAAGCTCCTGACTATCACCAGATGGTATTCACGTTGTCTATACAGAATACAGTCGTCAGCTAGCAGGCGAATTTCCGATGTAATATCCTTAGAAATGTCATTCAGGTACAGCAGGAAAAGAAGCGGGCCGAGGACTGTAACTTGTGGTACTCCCGATGAGACGTGTATGGAAGATGAAGCGACGCCATCCAAAAAACAACTTGATGAGTCTTTGAGTTAGGAAAGAATTAATCCAGGTGTGAAGGGAACCATTTATACCAGCATGACTAAGTTTAACAAGGAGTCTTCATGAGGGACACAGTCAAATGCCTTGCTAAAATCCATTATACAACATCGGCTTGGTTTGTCGTTAGAATTTCCGACAATGATCGTTGACTGTAGGAGCAAGCTGGTCTCGCACGATGGCCCGCCGAAAACATGTTGTTTGTCATTTAGGATCCCTGTTCTTCTAGGTGTAACATGATGTTTGAATGAGAATATGTTTTTTTTTTTTTGCTTAAGCCACTTGCATGGTATAGACGTCAGGAAACGGGCAATAATGGCTGCGGAGAGGAGCGATTTCCTTCTTATATAAAGGAGTGACATGTGCTTTCAACAAGTCTTATGGTAAACATACCAGTAGAATAGATTTCTGGAAAATAATGGTCAGAATTGGAGAAATGCTAGATGCAACATTCTTGAGTATACTTTGAGCTAAATACCATCTGGACCAGGTGCCTTCTGAGGTTTAAGATCTTTCATGAGCGTTTCAACACCTTCTGGAGTGACATGAATAGGCGGCATATTTGGAAATTAGGTTCAGAGTTGGTATATTACTATGATCTTCCTGGGTAAAAACAAGATCGAAATTGTTATTGAGAGCGTTGGCTCTCTACAGCGAGGTAGCAAATCCCATTGCCGTGTCGAGAGCTGCAACACCCGAAAAGTTTGACGGGTATTCTTTATAAAACGCCAGAATGGTTTGGTGTCACCTGATTCCAACTCTCCCCCACATCAAACAAATACTGGGATCTGGAATTCCGAATGCTGCGATCGGAGCACGCGGAAATTTTGAAAGGTTCCCAGTCCTTATCACTATTTGTGCGCCTTGGCTGGTTGACAAGCGTTGTTGCGAATATAATCTGATGTGTAACCGATCACCCAAGGACTTGAGGTGCTGATTTTAGATAACTTGCCTTTTTTTTTTTGAATATGTTTTTCAACAGAGGTAGTAACGATGTTTTTTAAAAAAATAAATCCATAGTTGTTTGACGGATAGATTATCAGCAACATTATCAGTGAGAGACTTAGCAAAATCTTGATGTCAGCATTTATACGATCAAAGTTGCCTTTTGTGCTACAGGTACACGTTTCTACTACGGGCATTTGGTTCTCTGTGGAGTCAACAGTGCGTCGATGGCGACGATATCATGGTCACCACGCCCAGACCTGGAAGGATGTTTATGTTTTGCGACAAATGAAGCAGCCGTGTTCGTAAAACCAAGCCAAGGACGTGCCATCTCGGGGGGTATTTCTGCCACTTGGTGAAAATTATAGTCTAAGGCTAACTCAAGCAACGGCCTACTGATTGATGGCTACCTGCCCCCTGATTAAAACAGTCTCTCCCAATCTATGTTGGAGATTACATCCCATAGGATGCCATGTATGACAGTTTTAGGAGTTAAGGAGGAGTCTGTTCAAGTTGGTAAATGCAGTCTGATCGGTGATTTGCTTCCGAGTCAGCTGAAAAAACACCCAGTACACAGCTTGACTACCTTTCATATGAATGCTGGCCACGATTGATTCACAATCTGAGGAAAGATCAGGTTCTTCTTTGGCTATAAGGTCATTTTAATAGCCAGAACTCCACCGCCCTGAGTTTTGGTTTCTCTATCCTTTCTAAACAACTGGTACTAGGGGGTATAACCTATTTGAAAACACAGTGTCATTTAACCAAGTCTCTGTACCTGCAATGATGTCCGGGTTTTCATTCTCTAAGAGGGTGTGAAACAAAGCAATTTGTCTTAATACTTTGAAAGTTGATATTCAAAAATTCAGGGTCTCGTAGTTACTTGAGGACCGTCTCTCTGTTTATGCGTCGTTATAACTGCCCTGGCGTTTTGTTAGGGCTGGAAGACATTCCCTGCGGGCTACCAATATGCACATTAAACTAAAGTTCAGATCAGCTGACGAGACGTTCAGTATCAGTGTCCTTTTCGGGATTAATATGCGAGAGGATTTCAAAAGAATTTGAAATAATTACACACGACAAAAAAAGTGTTGAGTTTGTAAAGTTCGGCAAGCCACACTTGTAACAAATCCAGTTGTGTAAGAATTGTGATCCATATGCACAAAATACATGTCAGTACTTCATCCAGTAATGTGTTGTTTTTGGTTTTTTTTTTTAAACCACACCAGGCCCGCATTCACATTCCATGGCTTGGCGTTGGCATTGACGTTTTATCGATATGCCACAGGTGTATTTAGTGCTGGATTTAATGAATATCACCGAAATGAGCATCACAACAAGCTGTATGATTTGCCATCGGTTGCCAAGATAGAATGATAAATGAGTTTTTCGATATATGACGGCCTTTGAGTTAGTGAAAAGAGAAGCATGGAACAGACTCACCCGAGTATGTTGGATGTTAATTCTAGTAGAATACTGAGTTGAAACACAGCATCCTCATTGCACGAAATATTTACGTATCCCTTCCACGAAACCCGGCACGCCGTAGGGTGAAGAATGTGAGGTCTCATATCCATATTTATTGCACGTATACCAAAGTCTAGGTAAAAATCCGTCGAGTTGTTTACGTTCTCAATGAGTTAAAAACTAACTGCGCGACAAATCCACCGTAGTGCAAAGTTAAAAACTATCCAAATACATCGGAAATCAACACGATATTAACAAAAAACACCTAAAATCTGAACCAAAAGTCGTAAAACAACTGTATAGTAAGGTTAAAAGGTGCCGATGCACCGATAAAAAGGGATATTTTCGGCTCGAAATCATCCATATCCGTGGAAAAGAAAATGTCTGTCAGCCACGCATGCGCACAGTACATTTTATTATTTTATTATTTATTAATCTTTCACTGGCAATGGTCTTACCTTGGTGTACGATATTCATGAGTTAACAGGAATTATGTCATGATTCTGAATATTTGGAAAATTGGTATGGAGGAAAGCTGTAAGTAACGTAGCTTACTAAAATCAAAATAGTGGAAAATTGTCAATTTGTGAGTATTTGCTTTAATTCACGCCCCCAATAGCTACTCGAAAACGATTCCAGACAAAATACCACATCGCAGGCAAATGGTGAGTCAACGGTGAGGACCATCCATAAAATTTACGACGTTGTGACCATCATCTCGCAGTGTTGCCACTTCAATAATAATTAAACACAACGAAATGAAACAAAATATTAATCTGTAACTTTTTTTGGCTAATTTTATTATTAATTCATTAATCAATCAATATTACAGTGTCAGCCAATAACAATGTAGAGTCAACACGATGTTTTGTCATCACTTTGACCTCACGAGAGTTGGGCGCTTTTGACAATGAAGCCGTGGCGCCGCCCGCAAAAATCCGCCCGTTTCTGCGTATGTCAAAAAGCAAAATTAAAATGCCTCGTATGTGGTTATTTTACATCAAATTGTATTAATTTTTCGGGAATTAGTGATGTAGTGTACATATATTTGATGAATGTAAGTCAAACTGAGCTTGACAAAAATCTTGACATATTTCCTTTAAATAGAGTAACGACTCTTTGACGGAATAAAGCTGTACAATCATTGTAATCCTGTGATTCATCTTATAAGATTTAATGCTAGGCTAATTTCATGAGGTCTGACATAGAGGATGAACCTGGAAATGGCCAGCCACACATGCGGGCACACATGGGTGTTGAAAAAAAAACCCATGTGCGCTTGGCCGGATTCAAACCGGCGACCTCAGTATTCCTAGAACGGCGCTCTAACCAACTGAGCTATGAGGGTTGGTAGTTATCTATAGGTGTTAGGTCCGAAAGATGTTGTAGCCTGTAGGTCATGCCAGATGTTGTAGTTGACCAGGAATCAGTTTTGAAACTTCTGAAAGACATCATTGTCAATAAAGCGATTGGCCCTAAAGACATACCAAATAATTATAAAGCACTTAAGCTGGTCGCAGAGGAGCTTGCCGCTATGATTACAAAATAGGCCTATTTCAACACTCTCTAGACGAAAGCTACCTGCCGGATATGATTACAAAATAGGCCTATTTCAACACTTTCTAGACGAAAGCTAACTGCCGGAAAGTTGGAGACCCGGGTTGGAGAAGAGCAGATATAACACCGCACCGATCTTTAAAAACATGAAAAAGGGACCCAAAGCCGAGCCGTCCAATTACCGGCCAGTGTCGTTGACCTCTGTCCTGTGCAAAGCATTTGGAGCACATAATTGACAGCCAGATGATGTCACATTTCGAGGCGTCTTGTCTGACTGCCAACATGCCTTCAGGAAAATGAGGTCTTACGAAATCTAGCTTATTACAGAATTGCATGACCTAGAGCTATACCTAGCCTCAAACCATAACAATTTTATCATCTCAGACATTGCAGTACTAGATTTTGGCAAAGCCTTCGACGTAGTATCAACATCTGTTACCGAAACTGAACTATTATAGAGTCCGCAATAAAACCCTTGATTGGATTAGAGCCTTTCTCACCGAGCGCCAACAGAGGGTAGTAGTAAATTAAAAGAAATTGGAGTGGAATACGGATCTCAGTGACGTACCACAAGGAACAGTTTCGGGCCCACATGATTTCATATTGCCTTTATTAATGACATTGCTCAAGGTATATCATCAGCCATAGGACTTTTTTTTTCAGATGACTGCATATCATTTACAGGAATGTGCAAGGGGAAGAAGATGGACATAGGCTTACCAGCTGGGCTAATCTATAGGGCATGAAGTTCAATGCTGCTAAATGTAAAGCAATGCGTATCTCAAGCAAGCGGAATCCATGAAAATCATCTTATGTCATGCTTGGTGAAACCCTGGAAAAAGCTACTTTTATTTACATGCAAAACAACCTGAAGTGGGACCTCCAAACCCAATATGCTGCTGGAAAAGCTACCAGAGCACTAATTTTCCTCATGCGGAACTTCAGCAATTGTACCAAGACGACCAAAGAGCAGTTATACAACACGTACAACACCTACAGTATGGTTCAGCTGCTTGGAATCCCGGAGTAAAGAAGAATAAAGAAATCTTAGAGAAAGTCCAGAGGAGAGCAGCAAGATACGTAGTTGGAGATTTTCACCTCCATTAAAGCGAGAGAAGAGGGTGAGAAGCGCAGAGGAATTCAAGGCAAGGTATGACTCCAAGCCTAAGAAGGAGAGGGGCTTTGAAATACGATCCCCTGGAGGGATTTCCGTCTGCATTTGAAGCCTTATCAAGCGTATACAAGTAGACGGATGAGGAAGCGACATTCCATTAGCTATTTACCTCTTGTCAGGGGGATGCCTTATCCGCCCTGACAATCAATGATGTTGACCTAAGCAGGGGCGTCACGAGACCTGAACCTCCGGGGGGGGGGCAAGACTCAAGGATTTTTCCCGATTTTTCCAGCGCCATTTTTTTCGGCTGGTTTTTTTTTTTTTTTTTTTTTTTGTATGTTGCTCTGATTTTTTAACAGCTTAAAATTATTTCCCCGGACCGAAAGCCACATAGCCCCGACCCTACCCGACCCGTCCAAATGATCCCCGGACCGGACCGGACCGGGAATAATGTGCTAAAATGCACCCCGACCCGGTTTCGGTCCGGTCCGGGTCGGTCCGGTCCGGGGAATTTCGGGGATTCGGGGTGCCCCGCAGGGCTCTAATCTATAGGGCATGAAGTTCAATGCTGCTAAATGTAAAGCAATGCGTATCTCACGCAAGCGGAATCCATGAAAATCATCTTATGTCATGCTTGGTGAAACCCTGGAAAAAGCTACTTTTATACTTGGGGATTTACATGCAAAACAACCTGAAGTGGGACCTCCAAACCCAATATGCTGTTGGAAAAGCTACCAGAGCACTAATTTTCCTCATGCGGAACTTCAGCAATTGTACCAAGACGACCAAAGAGCAGTTATACAACACGTACGATGGTGAAACCTCACCTACAGTATGGTTCAGCTGCTTGGAATCCCGGAGTAAAGAAAAATAAAGAAATCTTAGAGAAAGTCCAGAGGAGAGCAGCAAGATACGTAGTTGGAGATTTTCACCTCCATTAAAGCGAGAGAAGAGGATGAGAAGCGCAGAGGAATTCAAGGCAAGGTATGACTCCAAGCCTAAGAAGGAGAGGGGCTTTGAAATACGATCCCCTGGAGGGATTTCCGTCTGCATTTGGAGCCTTGTCAAGCGTATACAAGTAGACGGATGAGGAAGCGACATTCCATTAGCTTTTTACCTCTTGTCAGGGGGATGCCTTATCCGCCCTGACAATCAATGATGTTGACCTAAGCAGGGGCGTAACGAGACCTGAACCTCCGGGGGGGGGGGGGGCAAGACTCAAGGATTTTTCCCGATTTTTCCAGCGCCATTTTTTTCGGCTGATTACGCTCGCCGGATAGACCCATATTTATTTGCAGTCGGTTCCAAAATCTGAAAAGCAGGGGGGTTAAAACTAGGCATACCTGGGCGTCCGCGCCGTCATCCACATTTCTCTTTCCTTACCTCTTCCACCATCCCTTACCCTCTTCACCTTCCTCTTTCCCCTTTCTCTTTCCCGGTACGTATATTGAGCTGATTTTCCCGGTAGAAGTGCACCCCCACCGCCTGCTACGCTACTGGACCTAAGGAAATGACATAAAAGGGATTGATGGGGGTGATGACGGAGGAATTTACACCAAGGGAGTGTGCCGAGAATTACTTTCAGGAGTTGCAACGAAGAGAGCTAAGGCGGGGAGAGAGTTTAGAGTCTTGGGATGGACATCAAGATTTGGCCTTTCCATTGTTATAATACCTCAAGTTTGTGATGAAAAGTATTAATTTTTCTCAATTTTATTTGAGAAAAGATTTCTCATGGGAAAGTACTTTGTTAAGTTTATGATAAAAAAGAGAGCAGGGGATTCCCAAGTGCTATGTTGAGATCAGACCAGGTGTTGTTTACTAGATAGATTGCACAATAGGGGAAATGGGAATTCCCCAAGATGCAAATTAGAAACTGAGTCAACTTTTTTATGCTTTATTAAAACATTGCAAAATCTGAGGATTCCCCCATTAAGTTATATATATGAAGTGGTGCAATTCAGATGATGTAATTTATGTGAATTCCAATTGGTCAGCTAGTGCAAGGTTATGTTTATGCATGATGCTGTGGTAATATCTATTTTATGACTTGGGAACTTTGTGAAATGATGGTATAAAGCAGAGTTGCAAGAGGTTAGTTTTGCCAGCAGCCACCAGTAACAAGTAGCTAGAAGTTATAGCTAGTTTTAATCTGCAATGAGTAGCAGACCGTAAAGTACCTAGTGCCAGGATTTATAATTCCATGTGTGCGAA
This sequence comes from Ophioderma brevispina, assembly GCA_023653785.1. Taxonomy (NCBI): domain Eukaryota; kingdom Metazoa; phylum Echinodermata; class Ophiuroidea; order Amphilepidida; family Ophiodermatidae; genus Ophioderma; species Ophioderma brevispina. Next base: position 104,744 of record JAMKCH010047659.1, on the reverse strand, counting down.
GTCACTGTAATTATTCTACTGTCGTCTTTGAAGCCAAGTGTGCTGGAATCAAAATAGGATTCCAAATTGTGGACAGATAGAAATCGCAGTGATTATCTTGGACTGATATACTGCGGAATATTAGTATCGTCGAGGGACTTTTATAACCTTGTCGTCTTGAACTGCTGGACAAAGTTATCTTCAAGACTGAGAAGATTCGCATGGAATAAACCATGGATATTTATGTGAACTTATGCGCTGTCATTTTTGGAGTCTTCGCTGTGAGGACATATCATCGTTGAACTGCAACGCTTTCAATTCACCCGAGACACTAGAGAACTCTTAAGTAATATCTTAACTATTGTGTGTAATTTTAATATATGTAATATTGTTTTGGACATACCAAATTCTTGAAGCCAAACCAGTTAAAAATCATTAAATCTGTTTTATTATAAAATTCAGATCATTTGTGCACAAGGCTCATTTGTTTGTGTTTGTAAGGTATTTCTGACCTTTGACGTGACGTCTACAAGACGTCATAACACCATGGACTGTGAAGAAAGGGAAGGATAGGCTGGCAAGAGGATATTATGCTATAACCAATCCAGTTATCCGCAAGGATCTGTTCAGAGCGAGGCCCGAGACGCTAGAGAAGACGGTTCGAGAGGCTCTAGCCGTGGAGTCATTCCTCTGTATAAAAGTCCAGAGGCAGGGGCAAGGATGTGTATACTAGAAGGGTGGAAGAGGTTAAGCGCACAGTACGAGAAGGGCCAAGTGGAGCAACGGATCAGGGCAGCCGATGTTACCCCACAGGTCTACCAAGGCCAACAGAAGGGCGGGTGGCCGCAAGGACACGTGCACCAACCTACCGACTGCTGTGTTACCTTTGTCAGAAAGCTGGACATCTCGACCGAGATTGTAACCTGAGGATACGTATGGCCCGCAAGGGTGGAGGGCCATCATTGTGTTACCGTTACGAAAACCAGGACATCTAGCGCAGAACTGCAGTCATCAGAGTGTCGTGTGCCGTAGATGCCAACAGGCTAAACAATGCCCGAAGGATTCGGGAAACGAGAGCGGGTCGACACAAAGGGCCATGAGGGAGCCGACGGTGCAGGGAGATGCAACACATGAATGATTGTCTGGGGCGGGAGACATGCAAACATTTGAGAAAGTTTGGGATTTTGAATTAGAAGCCATTAAAGAAAAACAAAACCAAGGGGTAGGTGGTAACAGTCGAGGAGGGGAGACAGTGACCGAAGGAAGGATTAATGACTTACGGGAGCCGGAGTTTGGTAATGAGATGGAGTCTGTTGCAACTGTGATAAATCTGAATGACGTCGAGGTGGTAGTAGAGGCCGGTGACATAATGAGTTCGAATCTGACAGATTTTTATGTTGTATCCATCGTCCAGGGGGAGGAAATGTTGCTTCTTTTGGACACTGGTTCCACTGCTACCATCTTGACTTATGAACAATATCACCTTATTCCGCGATTCCGCCGGAGAATCTAAATTGAAATCAGCTAATATACTATAATTGCAAGCAGAGGGAAAGGGAGTTTAAGTGTGGGGAGTGGCTCCAATAGAGATAAGGGTAGGAAATTGTTGTCAGACACTAAACTATACGCGCAAAATTTTGTATGCCAAAATGTGCACAATGGCTACAATATTATCATCGCACTTTTAAGGTGTAAATTCTGAATAACTAGGCTTAAATTTAGCTCAATTCAATTCCCGGAGACGAGCCCCAATTTCTGTTACGGCGTCTCGTGGACGCTAAGGTCAGAAATACCCTTTAAACACAAACAAGATTATCAACCTCCTTGTGGTGAACCCCGGTAACTGAGGGGTTCAAGATTATCAACCTCCTCGTGGTGAACCCCGGTAACTGATCTTTTCAGGCGAATGATAATCAACTGAGGCTACGCTAACATCTGTTGTCTTTTTTTATCTCACTGTATTTTAATTATGCCCCGTCAGAGGACACTATCTGATGCCAGTCTGGCACACGTGCCCTTATTAGGGCAGGCATCACCAGATGTCAAGTCAGATGGATCTCAGTGCTCCAACTAAATGTGGAAGGTCTCACTAGGGCAAAGATAAACATCATCGAACACCTCACACATACGCATAAAGTCACTGCGATTCTCCTCCAAGAGACACACGCTACTGACAGTTCCATTCTGAACATCTGAGGCTACACCCTAGCTGCACACACCGAGAGCGCTATCCACGGGATCGCCACCTTTGCTAGTAACTCGGTCCAATGGAAACAAATTGCAACCTCACCTGCAGACTCCACCCTGGAATGGGCAACGACCCAAATTGCAGGTGTTCATGTCACCAATGTCTACAAGCCACCTCACCATCGGCTTCAAGCAGACCCTCTACCAACTTATGGTACACCTTGCATTTACGCTGGCGACTTTAACAGTCATAGCATTACCTGGGGTTACAGAAATACCAACCCCGATGAAGCTACCCTAGAGGACTGGGCCTCAAAATCTGGCGTACAACTTTTGCACGCATCTTGCAGTTATTGTCCATTCTCCCTATTCACTGTGCACATAGTGCATTCAATAGACTGTGACCTTTCACGCTCACTCTGTGCTTAACGCTTAGGACATGAGATAACTCACGTCGTCGCGAGAAAAGTGCTCAAAGGATTTTCTTCGTAGAAGCTCTAATTGTAGAATATATTATTATCAATAACATATGTGAATTTTATTATGACAGAACATTCAGAAAAATCCGAAAATGGTTAATTTATAAAGAGTGGTATTTCGGTAGGGCATAATGCTAACTCTGGCAAAAATCACCAGTGATTGCTGGGCAGATTCAAGAGGGCGACATGGACAAACGAGACCTATACTCTTCGTAGAAGCTGACAACCAAGATAATCTTATTCTCAACAAGGTGATGTAATTTGATTGACATACGGTGCTGAAAAAGATCCGAAACGACCATTTCTAAGAAGGCTTCTAACATGTGTAAAAACAGGCCTATTCGCCAATGTTCATGCACAGAGTGTGTGGGTAATCGCTCATCCATAGCATGTCATTAACCAGTGATTGGATGGTGCCCTGTGAAGTGGGAATCATTTACTAAGGTTACACTCATGAATGGATTCATGTCACAATGATTTGGTTGGGTGGGCAAAAGGTCGAGGCCCGTTTACAGTGGACACTAACTGCACTATGGACCCCAAGCAACCAGACTTTCTACTCTGGAAGCTGGAATACGTCTACAAACCCTGACCTTGCTTTTGCAAAGTCACATGGACACCATCTCCATTCACCGTACTGTCCCAACACAGACCATCACTGATCACTCAGGAGAGCCTTGCAAGGCCTGTACCAACAAAGCCAGTGAAAAGATGGAACTTCCGCAAGGCAGACTGGGACCAGATCAAGAACCTGGTGGATTTAGAAGTGCCCAACCTCCCGACACCAACCTCCTCCTACCTGGACAATTCTTACACAGCACTGTGTAAACTATTTATTAATATAGCAAAGAAGACCATCCCACGTAGCTGCCGTCGCAGTTATATCCCATCCTGGTATGAGGAATGTGATACTCTTTACAATGATTTCCTGAATTCTGAACCCGGGGAAGAAGCACCATCCAAGGCTTCAGATCTGACAAACCGCTTGGACAGGAAACGCCGTGAGCGCTGGGAGGACATGGTCCAAGGAATCGACTTCACTCACTCAAGCAGGAAGGCCTGGAAGACTATAAACCGGGGGGCCCACCGCCAGAATTCCCAAACCATCGAAATGTCCAGTGACTGACAACTCAATTGCTGATTAACTCCTTGCAAATGGTCGTTTCAAGAACATTGATAAGGATCACTCACACTCGCTCCTTGGTCAAAAAAAGAGATCACCAAACTTCGTCGAGCCCCCGGCGTGGACGGGTCACTTTCAACATCCTTCTCACTAGATGAGCTTACCTCTGCTATCAGCCAACTAAAGAGTGGAAAGGCCCAGGGGCCCGATAACATACCAGCAGAGTTCCTGATGCAATGGGGCCCACGATGTCTAGATTGACTCCAGGAGGTCTACACATGTTGCTTACCAACCAGTCCTTACCCAAGATCTGGGGAGAGCTACTATCATCGCACTCCCCAAATCAAAACAAAGCCTGTCGAACAAACCAAGAACTCCGCCCAATATCAATACTGTGTGTCTCCTTCAAACTCTGAGAGGATTGATCAGCGGCTGGAGCCCGTCGTCGACCCCCACATGCCTGACGAACAAGCAAGATTTCACCGTGACCGGAGCAACTTGTCCCCCAGATTGTAAAAACTCCAAACGATATGAGGAAAGCTTTGAAAAAGCGCCGTAAGGCAGGGGTCATCTGGTGGACCTTACTGCAGCATACGACACGTGTGGCACCAGGGTCTGACACTCAAGTTTCTCAGGGACCATCCCGGATGGCAGAGTAGTCGTCATGAGGAAACGGAGTACCACACAGGCAAGACACTGAGACATGCGCGACCCAGCCTACTGCTGCTTCACTTGTAATCAGCGATTTACCTCAAACACACATTAGACAATATGGCTACGCCGACGATCTTGACCTTCTCCACTCGGACAGCAGGGCAAGAACAGAAGTAGAAAGCACCCACTTACTTAAGATATGGCCCTACTTGCACCTTATCTCAAGACCTGGAGATCGAAGCTGAGCGAAGCCAAGACCAACGCTACTCCCTTCCATCTTAACACCACAGAGGCTCATTGCCAGCTTTAAAATCAACCTCAATGGAGCGGCTCAGTATACAATCCTACTCCAACCTACTTGGGAGGAAGCAGATGGTGTTTGAATCGGATCCCATGATGCCATAGCAATGTGCCTTATACCATTACTGTACTAAAACACAGTCAGTACTTAGGGATAAAAAGTGTTCCAAAGTTTAAGAAACCACAAATACATTTCATAATCATGCCAACAAAAATCCCTAAGTACTAATGTTTAGTGGGCTAAAAATGAGTGTAAGTCAGGGTTTATGGTGTTAAGAATAGGATTATGTGATCACAGGACCCTATGAGGGGAAATTCCCAAAACTGGGCAGTGGATTGACTCAAACACACCCTCGGGGAGTGAAAGCTTGACAGGCAGCTCTTACCGCGCAGCATCTCGAGTCCGTATGCGCCAAAGGTATCTTCGAGGAAAACTCTAGGGTCGACTTGCTGGATCTCATTGGCGGTGCCAGCCCAAGACCTAAGCACCCCCACCTGGTCTGGTCTACAGCATGCTGAATATGCCGCCCCAGCATGGGAACAGCTCGCACAAAAGAAGCTGGACACAGTACTCAACGAGGACCTTGGACACCATTACTGGTTGCCTGGCTTATCAATCTGAATTCCTAACCGTGCTTCAGGCATTGCACATGCAGTACTTCGGAGAGAACAACCACACGCACAAAACTAGTGAATAGCCCTGTTGGACAAAAAGCACCGGTGCATAACACGTCAAAGAATCACACCAACTTGGTAGACAGATATGCGCTCTCGTCGATCTTTCTGCCGACACGCCGCTTAACTCTTCAGCTCCCCATTTAACATCCTACAGAAATGGAATACTGCTGGCTAGTACTCCACAACCCAGATCAACTCTCTTTTACACCTAAGGCAGAACTACCACCTCTGGCAGCAATCTCCAACGCAGGAATGGGTTACATTAAACCGAATTCGCACCGGAGTACGGTCGCTTCAACAGCAATAGGCATCGATGGGGGATGCGGCACCATCGCCAGCCTGCCAATTAGGTTCTCCATCACAGACTGGGATCACATCGCAAGAGTGCCCTACCTTCGCCCACCGGTGGACATAGAGTTCTCTAACCCCAACCAATAGTGAGTTGGCTCCACCGTTTACAAACATATTTAGCTGCTGACTCATACGCAAAGAAGAAGAAACACAAAACATAGTGAGCATTGGCCAAATGATCGATTATATAATAACACTGATTATTACATTTTTAAAAAATCAAATCGATGGTCAAGAATTTACAAAGGCAATAACGATTCACTCAGTAGAGATATTTCGCAGGTCACGGATACGGATACGAGCACGGATACGTCATCACTTTTGCGTTCATGTACGTGTATCCGAGGCACGCATGATTTGATTACAAGTAAGTGACGGGTTACTGGCTAGATAACGTAGTGAAAAAACGGTGTTATCATTATGAACCACGCACAAGATAATAAAGAAAAAAACACACATACATGTACCAATGATTAAGGGGGGGAATTCCAGGCGTTAAATATAGAGTTATTATTATAAACGCAATAGATCTCAGACAGCACTGATAACATCTAAACATAATCACATCAGCTAGCTTCATTTGGTGATGATGAACAAGCTTCTTGCATATTCAAAACGGTGTGTCAGGGAATTCACGTGATGGAGCTTCTAGTGCGCAATAGGCTTAAACTCACCCTCTTTGCTAACGTTTTTCCTTATCGTCAAGGATCAGCCTACACTAACGCAACTGGGGTACGTGTGTTCTTTTCTTTGTTTGATTTTTTGTCATGCTTCGATGGCTCCATTACATGATATATCCCGGGTAATATATGTCCCCTCATTTTTAAACCATCACGGTCAAAAATGACCCTTAATTCGAAACCGACTGCTCCGGACTGGCCAACTATGCACCGATAAAACGGCCATTGAATATTACTTCAAGAGGGATAGCCCGATTAATAAAGTTTCATCTTGACCGAATGACCACAATACCCCATGTGTAACAGGTTGGTTGTAACGCGTAAGCGCATAAGAGCATAACACTGCATAAGCATAAGAGTGCATAAGCACAATCGCATAAGAGCATAATCGCATAAGAGTGGCATAATCGCATAAGAATAATCGTATATATAAGAACATAATCGCATAAGAGTGCATAAGCATAATAGCATAAGAGTGCATAAGAGTGCATAAGAGTGCATAAGAACATAAGAGTGCATAAGCATATGAATAACCGCGTATATTCGGAGCATATAGCGCATAAGAGCAATAGGTTGGTGCATTTAAGCTAACAATTACGGTATGTAGGGGCCAACGGATCATTTAGTGCCAAATCATAAGAGTTTAAAACGTATGAGCCCCACGAAGCCTATACGGAGCATAAGCGCACGATGGTGTAAAACGCTTCGATTTCATACACCGGAGCATAATCAGGGGGGGGAGGGGGAATCTGACATTCAAGGCATACGGGGATGTGCTTCCCAAATGGGTTGTTTTTTTCACAAAAAATAATTATATCAATTGGTCCCATTTTCTTCTGCCAAAACCTCCATTGGGGAACAAAAAACCCTTGGATAAGGGTTGCAATTTAGAAGAATAGAAGGAAAACACTCTGTAAATCACCCGTTTTTGAAGGCATAAAACCCTTAGACATGGGTCCAATTTTGCAAAATCTTCGAGAAAAAATCGTCAATAGCCATTCTTTTTTACCCTACATGCCCTGAGAATGGTTTTCTTATGCTTATGCTTCTATGCTCTTATGCGCTTATGCTCTTACACGGTTATTCTTATATGGTCATGCAGTCTTAGCTCTTAATGCGCTTGGTCATGCAGTCTTACGCTCGTATGCGCTTGGTCATGCAGTCTTACTCACTTATGCGCTTATCTCTTATGCGCTCATGCTCCGTATATACGGTTTTTCTTATGCCCTAGCAGTCTTATGCTCTTATCGCTTATGCTCTTATGCGCTTATGCTCCGTATCTTACGGTTAGTCTTAGATTATAGTCTTATTCTCTTATGCGCTTATTCCTTAGCTCGTATATACGTTATTATTCGTATGCCTTATGCAGTCTTATGCTCTTATGCGCTTATGCTTTTAACACCAACGCATGTGGTAAAGTTTTTATAACACCAATCTTTTCAATCCGTTTTTGCATATGAGAGCTGAACCCGCTCTTTTGTATAAGCCGCACAAATACTCATTACCAAGGTTACACACAGGCCCCCCATTCTCCGCATTGGCTTCCAATTGCTCAGAGTATTAAATTCAAGGTTCTTCTCGTGGTCCTCAAAGCTTTTCTTATAAATTTCTCCTCAGTATCGGTCTTCATATTTCTTGCTTTACCAGTCCACTTACATGACTTATGGTTTCCCAGTCTGGCTTATTCATCAAACTGTGATTGTCAATCGCTGGCCGGGACCAAGCTCGCCCTTTGTAACGATTGCGCTCTGTGATTCGTGACTTTGATTAGTGTCTTCGGTTTTAAAAGCCATTTAAAGTCTCATCTTATTCTAATCAGATTCCTAAACCGTTAATTTTCCTTTCCTCTTTCCAGCGCCTTGCCTACCTTGTAAGAAGCGCTTTATATTATTATTCATATTATTAATTTTATTACTATATTAAAATTAATATTATTATATGAGTAAGTATTATTATTAGTATTATTATTAGTATTATTATTAGTATTATTATTAGTATTATTATATAGTATATATAGTATTAATTAAGAAGTATTATTATTAGTATATTAAGTCTTCTTCTTCGTCTTCTTCTTCGTCATTACTTCGTCGTTCTTCTTCGTCGTCTTTTCTTCGTCTATCCTGCTTCGTCTTCCTCTTTCTTCGTCTTTTTTCTTTTTCTTCCTCTCTTCTTCTTCCTCTTCTTCTCCTGAACACATGCAGAAAGACGAGGACAACAACAGGCTGGGTGAGGCGTTGCTCCGCCCGTCTCGTGAAACTCGTTTCTTGCAATGTCTCGAGCAATATATAATTGCGCCTTTGCTCATCATTGCGTACATATATGGACGGGTATATTGACAACTATCCGGTGCATAGGAAGCATATGTAGCTAACCAGCTATATGCGCATCTTGTGTATACATATCTGACGTGGTATATTGACCACTATCCGGTGCATAGGAAGCATATGGTGGCTAACGCTATTCTCGACTATAAAATAAAAACAATTACAAAAGGACACCTTAACAAAAATTTCATAATAGGTCTCATATTATAATACGAAAACGAGCAAATGAGAGTTCTATACCTTAATCATTTTCCCGCGAGACTAGCAGTAGAAAAAGTAGATTATAATAAAGTCGTATATATAGGGAGTAGGCTTATATATATAAGATGACTTCAGGGAAATTAATTTGTTTTTTGTCAATATGAATATGTATGTTCACTATCCAGAGCATGGGAAGCATTCACGCTAACTCCATGGATCTGGTATTGAAGTAGTTCAAATTTCATGATAATTTAACTTTTAACGTATCCTGTGAGAACACCGAGGATACCCAGAATTAAATGCACTAGTAGGAAGGGCATAGACCCTCAACCTTGACAAAAGTCCCGGGATAACCCAGAGGAAATGTCTGAATGCCTATCTTATCCCGTGATGACACCTTGGACTATTCATTAGATTAATGAGTAATTTATCAGGAAGGGTTAAAAGACCTCTAACCTTAAGGCATTATTATCCTGTGATACAACCGTGGAATATCATTAGTATAATGAATAATTATCATGAAGGGTTAACCTAATCTTAAGTGCATCCCGAGATAAACCAGTAGAATGTATAATGCTTATGAAAAATGTAAGCCAAAAGCTCCCAAAAATTAAGTGATTATTGACGAATGCAGCAAGACCTCCTTGCCAAAACTGCTACGAATTACTAAGGGGTACTTGCAACATGGAATGGTAATGGACTAACATTAAAAGCCCAAAAGTAGGAAGATCGCCCCTAAAACGAAATGAGCTTGTGACACAGAAAGTTATGAAACCAGTAAGTTGAAGGAAGGCCGTACAAATACTTCCTGATAATGACATTGTTGAATATACTAGAATAAAAAGGATAAATGATTTAGTCAAATTAAAAAGCTTATTTCGTGCAAACTATGAAGCATATAAACTAAAAAAATTGTATTTGAGCATCAAAAATCAAACCAACAGTACAAAAAAAGCATGTGAAGGATAATGAACAAAATGTAGAAAAAAAAAACTTAAGGGAGAGGAGGGTGGGTTTTTAAACGATCATATGAATGAAGTTTTTATAGATAACTAACATCAACAAACGCCTCTGCACAGTTCGACGATCAACGCATGTGGGAACAAAAACCCCACCAACTGAAAGCTGCGAAAGGTAGGCGCTGATTGGCTGCCGTAAAGGCAACAAAACAAACACGTGACGTGCTGACCCACCGGCCAACGAAAAAACATCATGGTTCAGATAATCTAGGGTTAATACTTCGACTGCGCTTGAGTATAGCCGTTATTATTATTATTAACATTGTCGATCAAATGTGGATGCTAAACATTTTTTTCGCGCTGTTGTAAATTTTATTGCATAACTGCATAATCCTTACATACTTGCCTAAGCTGCCAATCGTGCATAAACACGATAACAAGGTTTACTTGAAAGACAAAATGACATGATATTGGAACCTTCTTATCTAAATTTACAGGAATCTTTGATTAATAAAGGTTTATGTGGTCATGCACATTATGTCAAAGGCAATACATGCGAGGAAAGGAAATAATATTTCGAGGGCCGGGATATTTACCCAAGCAAAATGATATACACTTTATCAGTATCAGTATGTCTGACACTGAAGTGGAGGGAATATTTCTTGAGGATTTGTATGAAATTTTCTAATTAGGTAGGACAGGATCCTTATGAAATATATAAAATGATATTTTATTTGGCCTATAGTGGCTTATTTTCCTGCCGAAAATTTGCTTCTACAGGCAGTAAAGACTTATGACAGAGTTCATCTCTCGTACACGGTGAGTGCTTTATAGAATAATAAATGATATTATGAGTAACATTTCACCCAATGATTACAAGCGTATTAACGTAGGTCCATTATACTATGGAATAAAGATGGTACGATATCATCATCATCATGACGTGTCATTTGTCGAGGCGTATGTTCCTTTGTACAATGATGGCCTTAGCTGGCCTTGGTGGGTTTTCCCCCCCGCAATGTAGTTATAGCTAACTTATTATAATATAGCTGCTTTGATTTGATTATTGAAATACTAAAAATAACGTATCCAGTTATTTAAAGTTACGATTTTTTGCGCTACCATTAATAGAACGTTTTTAAAATTAACATGCTTGCAGGTATAATAAAACAGCTAAGGACAGGCAACGAGCTGACAGGTAATCAGCTTAAAGAGACATGAGGAGATTTCCATAAAGAAGCGCCCCCATTTTTTCTCGAACCCCTTTTTTTTCCTAGTTGGAATGTTTACCAATGTATTAGATCACACCTGAAGTGAATAAGCCGAATACGCCGTCTTTCTGTAATAAGATGGTGATGATTTAGTAGTTCTGTCGTGCACGACAGAAGTCAAAGCATGGTTTCTATGGGGAACATTACGATACGCAGGAAGTTAAAAACAAAGTTGCGATTTTCTTTTGCCACTGTTTGGCCCATTTACAAACTTCCGAACTTTCTCGGTAGGTGGTCTACAACCCGATCCAGTGAAATTTGATAGAAATTCGATCCTAAACAAAAATCTCCTCCTGTCACTTAACAACGACAGTTACAACATGCATTAATACAGTTACAAAAAGGACACATAGCAAAATACGAAATATACACCAAAACAAAGACAAAAACCAAATTACATATATGAAATACTGGTAAACTATCACAAAAAAGGAAAACAAATTTATAAGCATGTGAACATGCCTTTACATGACAAGACTTGAGGGTATCAACAAAATTCTAACGAGTAGGCCTAATCTGATGTGTCAGCAGCGTCATTAGCCACCACACTGAAAATTCCAGGTCTCAGCTTGGTATCTTGAAGGACATTGCAGGTGATGGTTCTTAATAGAGAGATGCCCCCATATCTGACGAACTGGACAAAGAATACAGATTGTGGGATTATTGATGGTCTCACTCCAGACGTGTGGTGATGATTTTGGTGCTGGCAATATTTTGATTTATGTGGTCAAAATGCCTTGTAAAGTAGACCGTACAAAAGATGCATTTCCAGGTTTGTCAATACCTGAACCAACAGTGTTAAGCATATCAACAAGATAGTGGGTATAGTACTAGTTGCCTGAACATTACCATTTTGTTTATAGTCCAGAAAAGATTTTGTTTAGCGCAAAAGGGCCGTTTACACTGTTTGGCATTAGTATGTTTGATGACCTTTGGCACAAGGTAATGGCTGCTATTCTCCACACGAATGGGAATGTGCCCTACTGAAGACCCCGGGCTGAAGACATGCATTTGAATAAAGAGGCTGGTAAAAGCTCGAACAAGAACTGACGTGTCTTTGATCGATTTAATGGATGTGTCTTCAGCCTTTGTGAGTCGCTTCAAAACACAAATAATCAATTTAGGGGGCGGTTCCTCTAATACTAAGGCTGATAAGCATTCCAATCTGAGTGGAGGAAGCTCTAAACAAACAGTTGAAAACATCGTCACTTAATTTTTTTTAGATTGACCTCCCAAAGAGTGACCCAATCCTGTAGGACCATACGAGGATGGATGGGGGGGTGGGAGTGAGACGTGTTGATAAAAATTGGATAAATGGTCCTTTTTGTCGTTTTGGACATCTTATCACCAAAAAAGAGGACTCTTGTAAAATTTGTCTCTTAACCTTGCTGGAATTTTTTTTTTATAAAAAAAGGAAAAAAGGTGGACCCTTTTCCCCGTTTGTGAAATTGGGATGCAAAAAAAAAATGATGCACCCCCCCCCCCACCACACACACACTCTCCCTGCGTACGGGCTTGTAATCTTGGACGTCAAAATCACCAGCAATATTTTTATGTCTGTTAAATTTTGTGCCATCTACCAGCGGTACGTGGATTACTTGATGGTTCGCCGAATCGTAGGTACGCCAAAAATAAACCGTTTTTAGCCATAATTATTTTCTAAAGCCAACTAGAGGCAAGTTTCAAGTGTCTATACCTATGTTGTGAGAGGAACCAGTGGTGGTCTTGCCAGTTTCCTCCAATGGTACCATCCTTGAATTTTGAAGATGGCCGGCATAACTGGTCAAGTCGTTGAAGTTGAGATGCCAACTGGTCGCAAAGGCCCTAAAGGACATCGCCGGATAAGGAATGAAGGACGCCCTCTATAGTTTCATGAGAACGGATGAGCTTGAAAACTTTGCATAATAAAGCGACGTGCTCAAAGTTTACCTTTTGCTGGTTTTCAAAAAATCCTACTTTACATAAATTCCTCCAAAAGTCGTTTTTTTTTGTAAAGTATTATAATACAGGCCTTCATGGTTAATTAAAATTTCCCTATTGAACCCTCCCCCCCACCCCAGGAACCACAATGCCGCGTTGCAAGGATGTTCGCCTATATTTTAACAACATATATGTGAGTGGCGTTCTGGTTCTTGGGGTGGAAAGACCTCATTTTTTGTTTTCTGGGGGCCGGAACACTAAATGGAATTGCCAAAAACTACAAAGAACTTTTTACATACAAACCATACCACATCACTATGTGGTAAGGCTGCTAATCTACCAAGGGCTCTGTTCAGTAGCCTTGGATGAGCACATGTTAACAACAGCTGAGCATCATGTCCTAGAGGATCAAAATATCACGTGTACCCACACTAACCCAAAAAAATTGTAACAGAAGGTTCTGGCATTTTCTGGTAGTATAAGGTCAGTTAATAAAATATCAAAAGTTGCACAAAATCGAAGTCCAGAAGTGTTCAAACGATGGACATAAACCAAATTGCCGCCATCCGCCATTTTGAAAACCATAAATCCTATATCTCTGGCAATAACTGGAGCTAAAGACACAAATGCATTTTTCTACTTAAGCTAGCATAAGAACCTCCATTAAAATGGATTTTAATAAGGTTTGAGATATCACCTTAACCTCAAAATTCAATATGGCCGCCATCCGCCATGTTGAAAACGTACAATACGTATTTCTGGTGCCGAATGGGCTAAAATGACAAACAAGATATCATTTCCTACTAATTCTAGCATAACAAATCCATTAAAGTGGGTTTTATTAATGGAGAATCGATCTTTGCCCTCTAAATCCAATATGGCTGTCATCTGCCATGTTGGCCAAGTATGAATTCTTTCACGTCTGATACCAGATGGGCAAAAATGTAAAATAAGGTGTTATTTTTGATAAGAAATACATTAAATGGTTTATGTTTAAAAGTGATTTTTAGTGGGCTATTTGTCCAAAATTTTGAAGCCGTGTTGAATTTTTATCGGTTATAAATAGCTGTCACCATTTCAAAATATGGTGTATACAGTGTAATTGTGCGATTCTCCAAGTAACAGAAAGTACAGCAGTTCCACATTATTCACATCATCACCAAAATGTTGCGAGACACTGTTTGCAGTAGGATGATCGACCACACTTTACTATTTAGTCCTTCAATTTCATCATTGATAATGGTTCTTGATCCATGTTTTCACATGAATGTCAACAAGCTATGGTGCATCCCATTCTTTCTGCAGATACATTTCATTGTTAGGCATCCTGAAGAACAATTGCATGAGATATTTCCGTGGGGTAACTCTAGTGCCGGACTTGGGTTCATCAAGAGGGGAAGCAATTTCCCCCTTGTACTATCCAGCCCAGTCAGTTGAATTTGGACCATCAGTCATGCACATCCACTGCATGAGCTGTACATAAGGTCTCCTGGTGGAGTTTTTTTTGCCAGCAGAGTTTTTAGAACATCTTTCAGGTTTTATAAACACGAGAGCAGTTAGAGCAAATACACTTATTCTACCGCATGTTTTATGAGGAGGCTCCTGAACTTGCCAACTGATGTATAAAACTCAAGAGTATAGACCTGTCTCCGGTGGCGTACAGTACGATCTCATTTTGACCTCGCAGTTTGACCCCAAGATTCTAACATGGGCAGCCATCGAGATCTTTTATTCCTCACTGCCCCACCTTGGAATGCCCTTCCTGAGCACTTCTGCTACTAATAATCGGGCGGCTTAAGAAAAAGAGGTTAATCGCTATCTCGGCACCAACCCATCAGTGGTGTCTACCAGATGTTAGTTTTGTTTGTTTAGCCCTGGTATGCTTTCCATAAAAAGACCCAATGCTGACCATTGAACCAGAGACACCCATGCCAATATGGATTTTGACTTAACTTAAATTGATTGGCATTTGGGACTGCCTTTTTTGCTATATCAATATCTGCATCTCCTTCTGCATAGATTACATGGCAGTCGCTTGAAACTAGTTGAGAGGCATGCTATCAGATCATTTGAGGGAAATCAGAGGAATGTGTTTTTTTTTCCAGCCAAACATTTTGTTGCATGCGTTAACTAGTTTTGACCTAGTATTGCGTTTTCATGTGTTGGTCTTTTGGTTTAGTTCACCGTGTATCCATTGATGCTTTGATCTGGTCAACTGTGAAAGATGCAGAATCAGCACTACCTTCACTTATGGAAAGAGACAAGAATGACTGTTGCAGACAAGTAGTTTTGAACAGCATTCTCGCTTAACAGGAGAGGAGGAAAAGGAAACCCTTGAAAAAAAATTGCCATCAGGATAAATGCTTGATTGAAGAGTCCAATGTACAAGAATTGTTCCAAGTAGGCCAAGATCAGTCAAACAAAATGGAAAAAAAGCTAACTTTTCTAATATAGCAGGCTACAAAACGGCCGAAAAAAACTAAAGTCAAAGACTTTGCATCTACATCAGGCTTGTAAGGTGTAAACCAATCATGAGATTACCAAGCTCTGTTATTTCAAAGATCCCTGTTTAGTGTCACATCTGGAGAACTGTCTTAAGATAAGGTGCTTTGCCATGAGCTGTCACTATATCCGCAATCAATTTTTAGGCTAAACATGTTTTAGAAGCCAGATAAAGCACAAATTCTAATGGTATTACGAAATGTGTCCCTCGTCCGAAGGCTGCTGCCCAAGGACAGTGCCAAGACTGATCACATGTTGTTGATGGGGGTTCTCTTTTACATCGCTTGTAATGGACAGAGAGAAGCACCAGTTGCAATGCTGATGATATGCATCTTTCACAGTTGAAGCTAGTGGAACATTTATGGCAAAGCATCGTGTATTCCAGGATACACTGATTGAACCGAAACAAAAGACTAGCCACACATGAACGTTGCAACACAGGATCGCAAATAAGTTAGACATATCAAATGCGACAAATTTGCTGGAAAACTGGGAAAAAAGGAAATGTAGATGTTGATATGGCAAAACAGGCAGGTTTGCCATGGCATAATTTAGGTCAACAACTAATTGGAAAAGACACAGATCTGTTGATACTACTTCTCCAATCTGCACGAAGAAGAAGAGGGCTGTAATGGACTTCCTTTTTTTGGTCTGACAGGACACTAGAGGGAAGAATCTGTGTGATATCAATCCTCTGAAGCAATAAGTCAGTGATAACTATTTGCTACTACCGGTCTTTTGCCAATGCATTTTCAGATTGCGATACTACTTCAAGAATATATGTGGGGTTGGCCAAAAAAATCTGTTTCCTCAAAGTCATCCATGGTTACGAGCTTGTTCCAGGGTAGTTTGTCTACCAAAAATAGATCCTTGATGTGGGAGAGCGTGGACTTGTGGTTAGGGTGCTTGCCTCTGGCGCAATTACCATAAAATTCCCGGTTTCGGATACCGGTGGGGTCGTGGCACCTTGCTGGGATTTATTCGGGTATATTAAATTCTGGATTGATCTGTATACCAATATTTTATTAAATACAGGAATACGCTTCTCTCCATGGTTCACTTGGATTGGGCAAATGGATCATGAAAGCATCCGTACGTCGGGGGGCGTTAAGCCGTCTGTCCCGTGTACAGAGAGTCACAAAACTGTACATGTACATCCGCAGTCCATGTTAGAATGAGTAGGGTGTAACCCCTGACTGTTCCCAATCCGCCCAGCCTCAAATAGCGGGCCATGTTAGGAAGCGTCCGTATCATGGATACACGCGGCCCCCGGATCAGCAACTAGCTGAATAAATCCTGACACCACCACCAAAGCCATTTACCAATGACTTGTGGATACGAGCAAACAAAACAAACAAGATCCTGATTGATAGAAAGATGAAGGCTGCAACCAAATGGTGTCCCGGTTCAATAATCATAATCTTTGGAATCATACGCTACAGGTGCCTTTTCCAAAAAAACGTTTGTCCAACAGCTTATGGAAATCATTACTCATAACTAACAAGTGTTTTGGACCCATTTTGTGATGATTGAGCTGAATAATGTAAATGTACTTTCGTTCAGGATTTCACAATTGCACTGTATATAAAGAAAAAAATGTGATGGATTTGTTTGATAGGTGATAATAAATTATATGGCTACGAATTTTCAACTAAATTAGCCCACAAAATCATTTTAATTTGAATAGATTTCTAATTTTTTCTGGTGTAAAAGCGTGTCTAGCTACCATGGCGACAGTGACGCGGAATAACCATGACATGTAGACAGGACATTTGCGTATTAGTGCTGAAGCACTGATGCATACCGGCACTCAATGGGACCACAAAGACATATGGTTGGTTGGGACACTCAGTCACACGGTCGCTGTAATATATGACACCGAAATTAATAGAAAATAGCCTCATTTTGTCATGTCACTTTATGTAATTGAACCGAATAATAGAAAATAGCCACTTCATTTTGTTCATTGAAATCTGTCCTGATGCTCTAAATAGATTATGGCAGGACAGTGGCCATTTTAAGACATCAGGTGGGTCTCAAAACTTACAACAAACTATCTTATTGTATTTCTTTTATGCTACAATTAATAAAAAAAAATAAACAACCATATTTTAATTTTGACCCATGTGGTACCAGAAATAAAAAATTGTACTTTTAAACATGGTGGCTGGCGCCATTATGGATTTAAGGGTAAAAGAGGGGAGATGTCTCCCCGCTCTCAATTCTAAAAACCATTTGGGGATTTGTTAATGCTAGATTAGTAGGAAAATGACATCTTTGTTGTCCTTTTGGCTGTCAACCAAAGGCTGGTTAACGCCCAAGTTCATAAATAGGTAAAAAGTCCGAACTTGGATACTAGGTGGGTAATGATGAGATGCGAAACCAAGAGTAAGACAACAGAAACAAAGTGATATCAAATTGCATTTTTATTCATGGTCGTATTTTTTTTGTCCATTGAATTATCCTAAACAACACAATATGGGTGAGGTCTAGGGCTAATATTCAAAGCAGTTAATTCACAAACTTTCATTCCCTCTTCGCAACTCTCAAACCTCTAAAATCCAATCTTCATACTTATCACACAGTTATCCCATTATTACAGAAATTTCACTTGAATATATTACCAAATTAAAAATTGTTGTACAGTTGACTATTGCACGTCAAAACCTAATTTTTAAATTAGGAAAAAGTCCACGTGACAATGTCACGGATATTAGTTCATTGTCTTTCAGTTGTATCCAAGTTCATTCAAATGTTCAATATGTGGATTTCAGATTTTAACATATTGTTGACGTACCTTTCCTTAAACTTTTGTTTATACTTAAACACAAATATTCAAATAAGTTTGTTGCCAACTGACGCTTTACACCAACAGGTTCTAAATCTGAGCTATCACCATTACGCTATGATTCAGTTAGTTCATATTGCGAAAACTCGGCAGCGTTGATCCGACACCCAATAGTACCGCAAAGTTGGCCTCAGCACCTGACAATCGACAGCACGTTGTTAGCTGCAAAAGTTATATTAAAATAGAATTGCAAATAATATATTTTCCCGAAGGAATCTTAAATTTAATCAATTTCTATTCTCTCAATACATTCAACGACCCAGCATTGTTTTTTAGCTTTCTAGCACCATATCAGAATACTACTATTCTGCTATCTCAATGTCTTTGATAGACTCGGGCAATTTGAATATATTTTCCATTTTGCAATTTACAACACTTAAAATTTAACAGGCGCGAGAGAAGAAAAAATTTCACCAGGCTAAGAACTCTACTATTAAACCCATTTCAGTATGATCCAAAATGTACATACGCAGACAAGGTTACACCATAGAGATTTTCTGCTATATGATTACACATTACTTTCCCACTTTTCTAGGGATACATTTGACCCGTCCGCACCCACTTTCGAATACTATACGGCCTCTTCATATCCATGGCAAAGGGGTGCAACCCCTAGTTGGCCAAAACCTAAAGTGTTGCTTCAACCGAGTGTTAAACGAAGACAACAACAGCTTTATACTAAAATTAGGTTTTTTAAACATATATGGTCATATAACTTACGTTTCCGATTCTTTGGTTTGTCCCCCTCACCGGTGGAATAAAACACCACCATCGTCACCCTTCAACCAACACGGCCACTCACCACGCAACAGTTTTGTTACGGCAGCCAAATTTTTGGTTGTGCTCTATATTATTTATCTTAGCAATTTTTTTTTTAAACAAAAAACCCAGTTAATAAAATGGATGAGTATGCTAAATCTTGCATACGGACTCTCATCCAAACATTTTAGTGAACCGCATGATGTGCATACGTTGGAGCCAAATCAAGAATGAAAACAAACGTGTGACTGCCACGCCTCAAAATTCGCGCGATAGCACTGCAGCTGACAAACAAATGTACATTAAGCGCTCGCTTCGGGCATGCATCGGCTCTAAATATTTGTTTACGGTATAACACCACTATAATTTCGCAATAGCGCCATCATATTTTTCACATAGCCTGAGTTCTCCTGAGGTTTGCGTAACATTGGCCCTCCGCATACCAGAGATCAAGAATTTGTACTTCCAACATAGCGGATGGCCGGCCATATTGTTTAGAGGTTCAAGATGATATTTTAAACTTCAGAAAACTAATTTAATGGATTGTTATGCTAGAATTAGTGGAAGAATGACATCTTGTTTGTCCCTTTGGCCCATCCGGTACCAGAGATACAAGAATTTGTACTTTCCAACATGGCGGATGGCGGCCCGGGGCCATATTGGAAATTTTAGAGGTCAAGATGATATTTTAACTTCATAATAAACAATTTTAATGGAGTTGTATGCAGAGTTAGTAGGAAAAGACATCGTGTTTGTCCTTTTTAGCTCATTTATTTCCAGAGATTGAGGAATTTTGTTTTCAAATGGCGGATGGCGCCATTTGGTTTATGTCATTAGTTTGAACACTTTCTGGACTTCGATTTAGTTGGCGGAAAACGGAGGATTAGAGGGGGGAAGAGGGACCGGATAACGACAAGAAAAGGACAAGGAAACCGGCTGGGGCCAGGGGGGGGGGGGCAGGGGCGAGTGGGGGGACGCGAGGAGCCTGGGTTTCATTTAACCCCATCATACTAAAAACAGGGAGTGTATTTGCTCAATGGTGAATGAAAGCTAATGGGGGGAAACTGCGCCATGGGAATGTAATTTTATTTAGCTCATAAGTGTAGTTAAACGTGCTCATGATATAAATAGCGCGGTCAGGGCCATTGTGTTGTATTCCTGAGTCGTTGGTGGAAGGTATATAATCCAAATCTTAATTAGAATAAAGGCTAATTAGGTAGTTGGGTATTGTTATAAAGGATGCCTCATGTACCTCTTTGTAGCTTATGAAGGGCAAGGGTCTAGCTATAGGCGTCATTACAAGCTCCATGACAAAGGGCAGCTATGCAACATTTCCGTTTATTCATATAAGTAAAATGGTCATTGAAATGGAGGCATGCTCTAAGCTTTGCTTTTTCCAGAGAGCATGCCCCTGAAGTTTTTCCGACTGTTTCTCATTTTTTTCTTGATACAAGGTGTCTATGGGGGATTAAAAAACACATTGCACACATGTTAAAGTAGTTGTCAAACACAACACCAAACTTGATGGTAAAATATAACTATATGTATAGAGGGCCTCTTCTCTCCTTATCCGGGATGTCCTTTCATGGTTCTACGTAAGATGTTAGAGGTGGCCATGTGAAAAAAACTTTTCGAGGTTCAATGGCGTCCCCCAAGCTCAAGAGCAACAACGGATTAAAGTGTACCTGGGCAACTAAGGCCGGGCCATCAAGGGATCAGGGCAAGCAGGGGAGAAAACGAAGCCAAACCCCACCCCACCCCGATCTACGATGGGGCGCTTAGCCAGCCGCTACCGCCTATCAGGCCCCACAGGACTAGGATGTGCACCGGCCGGTAAAATAGGAGGGAAACCTCCGTGGCAAATAACGGAGGAGTACGGGGCCAAAAGACAAAGGTCAGGGTCAATCCAAGGCCGAGGTGGTCAAGGCAGCCAAGCCTTATGATACCCAGTACACCGTCTTGCCACCTTTGGGTGGGGCGGTCGTCTCATGGAATTTTCAGGGGCATGGCAGGCAGTGACCGCGGGACCCTGGGGATCCTTGGTGTGCACGTGGAGCCCAAAGAATACCGTGTCAAGAGTTCACGGCCCGCCTACCCTCATTCCAAGGGGTGAGGTTTACCCCCTTCTAAGAGACACTACCAAAGTGAACAAACTCCGGCAGGAGATAGCGGCTTGGGGCCAAACGTGCCTGATATGCCTCGCGATTGCAATTTAGGAGGTCTTTAGGAGGCACACCTGTAACCGAAACCATTAAAACGGGTTTAGTGACCCCAGCACTTCCTATCGGAGACCATGAATGCCAGTACTAGGTGGTCCCACATGCACTCATGCCAATGCGACAACATGGCGGTAATAAGGAGGGAGGACAAGAAGCCCCAGTCTCAGCAAAGGAAAAGTCAAACTCTGGTGCAGGCAACGGGACAATGTTCTGATAGCGTCCCATGTCATGGTGGAGAACATTCTAATGGACGCCCTTTCCTGAGGGCACACGTGCCAGGCGTCAATGAAGGTAAAGGGTTGTCAGGTGGAATGGGCACCTCCTTCCAGCAGTTGCGGTCAATTTTTCAGAGGCTACAAACTAGTCCTTATGTGGACCCTATTGCCTCCGCCGTGAACACCAGCACGTACTGCTTGTGGAATCAAGATACCCACCCCCCCCCATTGCGATGATACCAAGAGTCCTTGAGAAGGTCTATCAGTCCGACAAACGACTGGTTTCTGCTTCTTCTTCTCTTAGCGTGTCCACAAGTCATGGTAATGGATTGTGGTGCGGTGTCAGGGAATTTATTCAGCTGAGTATTGCTGATCCGGGGCCGCGCGTGTATCCATTGATAACGGACGCTCCTAACCATGGCCCATTTTTGAGACTGGGGTCGGATTGGGAACAGTCAGTGGTTTACAACCTACTCTTAGTCGACACTGACTGCGATTGTACATGTACAGTTGTGACTCTTCTGTACACGGACGACGGCTTCTTAACGCCCCTCCGAAGGGACGGGATGCTTTCATGAGTCATTTGCCCAATTCCAAGGGAAAACCCCCATGGAGGAGATGGGTATTCTGTATTTAATCAAGAGCTGATACAGATTAAAATCCAGAATTGAGCACCCGAAGAAATCCCAGCAAGTGACCCCACCGAGATTCGAACCCGGGATATTTTTTGTAGAATTGCGGCACAGGCAAGCACCCTAACCGCTAGGGGGGGGGGCCACGCTCTTCCCACAATGTTCTGCTGGAT
The DNA here is from genome assembly GCA_023653785.1 of Ophioderma brevispina. NCBI lineage: Eukaryota > Metazoa > Echinodermata > Ophiuroidea > Amphilepidida > Ophiodermatidae > Ophioderma > Ophioderma brevispina. Next base: position 82,290 of record JAMKCH010047659.1, on the reverse strand, counting down.
AGCCAAGACGCCAGCGTCGACTGTGGTTCCACGGCCTTCTAGAGCTGCTAGTCGGGGACCCCGTCTTGTTCACTCAGCGCAGGGATATGGTATAGCTGCCTTCAGCCGATCCATTCGTTCCAGGGCATAACCATCCGCGCTCTCACCTTGACTGTCTGGGCATTTCCGCACATCGTAATTCAGACGAGAACTTTCTGAACAGGATCCGCGTTCCCTGCTTCAGGAACAGAGGAAGGTCAAACTTGAGAATCTTACGATTCTAGACTCCGCCGTTCGATTGGATGTTTGCGCAGATACGCGTCTGAGTCTGTAGGGCACAATGGGAATTTCCTAATAGAAATCTTTAATGAGGGTTTGGGCGTCAAACAGGTGCTGACCCACCGCATTTGGGGCGCTCCATCGGGTTTTCATGTTCCTGAGACGGCCCCCCCCCCCCCCCCCCCCCCCCCCCCCCCCCCCCCCCCCCCCCCCCCCAGTTGTCTCTAATAACCCGATCCTCACGAATCTGAGAAAGGGCAGGTTTTCATGTTGTACCCCTGGTTCGGTCACTCGTTCCGGAGTGGAACCTGCCACTAGTGGTCCAGGTCTCTTTGCTTATGAGAATTTGAGCCGGGAATTTGAGCCACTACAGAAGGTCAGTCTCTTGGATCTGTCTCGGAAGACAACTGTTTTTGTGGCAGTCTCTTGAAGCGACGGGGGCTCCGAAATACATGCCTTATCCATTGGTCGAAATATATGGCGTGTCCATCCTCCACGGACGGGTTTAAAGGAACCGACCTGCCTTTTACGCCCACCCAGTGTTTCTCAGGACCTGGCCTTCAGCGGATCACGGGGGAGCTATCGAGACCCGCAGTGTATTTCCCTCTCAGAAGGGGGATATGCTAGCGATCGATACCTACCCTGCGTGATCTTAACTCGCACCCACAATGTTTTTCCATCCGCAAGAAGGTCTCGGGAAGGTTGTATTCTTTACCATTTGGATAGCCTTGATCAAGGCTGTCTGCTAAGAACCGACAAACGTGCTATTTATTTTTCACACTGTATTGTATTATTGACATTTAGTTAGTTAAACCAAAGTTTTAAACCCAGTTTTGTCCCCGTTAACGGGGGTGGCCGGATACACCTCACTCAGCAATACATTCTCAATTATTTTGAACATTGTGATTGTTGGATTGAAATCAGTGTTTTGGCATTTAAGGGGCTACCCTGTCTTTAATAAACAAATAAATTGATACCCGTTGTAGTCAGATGCAGTGGTTGTGCTACTCAGGGCGACAGCCTTGATTAAATTGCTTTGTGGTTTTAATTTTCCCTGTATAAAACCCTATCAAATTATTGAACTTGCTAGTGGAAGCATGGAAAATAGACCAGGTGAAATTGGAGACCTCAAATTAGGTGCTTGATAGAATGATTTCTCGCCATGCTATGGCTATTTCTTTAGTTTTAGGGAGGGGGAATATGCTCTACTCCTCGCATGATTTATGCCTAATATGATCTGTGATACTATTTGTATCAGACGTGTGAACCAATGAATGAAGTTGGTAGAGTGCCTTGAACAAGGCTACCATTTGGAGAAACAATTTGGGTTAAGGACGATTCACCATGTGCTTTTGGTCGGGCCCAAATGAGACATAACTGGTAGAAATCTGTATTTTAACCATTTTTTTGCTGTAGAATTGGAGATATGTCTAAAAAATTGTGATTTTGGCGGCCATTTTGAAATTCAATATGGCGGCCACTAGGGGGCGTAATATTTTTGGGTCTATTTTTTTTCGGAACCTCTGATACTATAGAAGTCATGTACAAAGTTTCATGCTATCTTCAAAAATTGAACTATTCTTATGCTTAACTGCTCTACTACTAAGAAGTTCGTATAGACCAGTTAACAGCAATGTTTGTAAACATGTTAGGGCCTGGTATCTTGAACTAGGTCGGCCTGACTGTTACACACTGGGCAATTGTATCTGTTAGAGTTTTAATACTATGGGCCATAACGATTGGCAGGCATGGATTGGCAGTCAACAAAAGAAAGTGACGTAGGATGTTAACTGGTCTTTATACTGGTCCACTTGATACAACAATAATCCTACTTCAATAAAGAGTTCCGCATGATTCTGGAACCACCACTGGTTGATATCAAGTCTTTCTTTCCACAATATGACAAGTACGTAACGCATTTGTAGGCATTTTTTGTTCTTTCAGATAAAATAAATGACAAAGAATATAACTCCACTGAGAACTCATGGAGTGGACATTTTCAAGGTAAATGATTATATTTCATTCACTCTGTATTAAAAAGAGTACATTCATATTACATATACATATTCATTTTAAAGTAATATTGTGTTAAAGGAACGATCAGCAACAACTATAAAATCCCAGTGCTAGGTAAAGCCCATTCTCAAGATTCTCCCCCGGATTCTCCAAATTGAACTAGTCGGTCTTGCCCATGCTGATGTCCTTATTTTTCTGATTAACTCATCTCTCTATCTGAATTTTGGTACCAGTTAACACGTAAACACATAAGGGTCGGCTGGTATCTTGATTCTTCAGCTTCCCATGTGTCCAACACACCTCCTTTTATTGTTGTTACCGCACCATTGAGTGGAGGAAGCTCGCAACAAACAGCTGAAAAATAATCATTCCATTTTTTTCAGATTGACCTCCCAAAGAGTGACTTATCCTGGCATGTCAAAATCACTAGTCTTGTTGTTATGACTGTTAAATGTTGTGCCATCTACCAGAGGTTACGTACACTACTAAATGGTACTCCAAATCGCATGGTACCTCATTTGTTGAATTTTAGCGTTATGGTCACCCGATACGACCCAATAACCAAAAGAATAATAGCTTAAACCAGGGCGGCGCCAGGGGGTGGCAGGGGTGGGGGGGGGGGGCGGCGGCCACCCCCCTTTGAGATTTGCAAAATTTAGGAAAAATGAGTTTTTGTGCAAAAATTAGGGTTTTTTTAACCAAAATGAGTTCATTTTGTACTGTTTCGCCCCCTATGATGTTTCGCCTTTCCTATGATTTTACCCTGGCGCCGCCCCTGGCTTAAAGGTGCAACGAGAGATTTTGAGGCACCCAAATATTGTGTCATAATAGTAATTTCATATAGATTTAACACTCAATGGATTTCTTACCCTTTTATTGGCTACGAAATGTCCTTAAAAGAATAGGTAAGTGCGATTTTGTTTGCTTGATATTGCCAATTATAACATAGCTGAATTTCCGTATTTGCTCCTACGAATGAGAAATTTCACACATTTTTGAGCCAAAGAAACATTTCTCGCTTAATCCTTTTGATGTGGATATTTTGACGTACAGCCTTACATCAGGCAAACATCAGTGCTTTTGATTTTATTTCTAGGTACACCGTATGTGCAAATCTCTTGTCACCTCTAAAAACTACTTCCATAGCATAGGGCTTTCGTCGTCCGCGTGCCAGCTCAAGAAGCTTAATACCCAATAATATACCCGTTGATCAGATGCAGTGTTTGCTACTCAGGCGACAGCCTGGATTAATGTGCTTGTGGTTTAATTTTCCCTGTATAAAACCCTATTCAAATTATGAAACTCTGCTAGTGGAAGCATGGACATAGACTAGTTGAAATTGGAGACCTCAAATTAGAGTGCTTGAAGAATTGATTTCTCGCCTGCTATGGTTTATTTCTTAGTTTTAGGAGGGGGAATATCTCTACATCCCTCGATGATTTATGCCTAATATGAGTTGATACTATATTGGCCTCAGAACCGTGTGAACCAGAATGAAGTTTGGTAGAGTGCCTTGAACAAGGCTACCATTTGGAGAATAATTTGGGGGTTAAGGACGATTTACCATGGTGCTTTTTTGTCGGGCCCAAATGAGACAACGGGTAGAAATCTATTTTAAACCAATTTCTTTGTCTGTATGAATTAAGTAGATAAGTCTAACAAATTGTGATTTTGGCGGCCATTTTGAAAATCAATATGCGGCCACCTACAGGTGCGCTAATATTTTTGGGCTATTTTTTTTTCAGACAGGCCACCTCTGATACTTAAGTCGTGTACAAAGTTTCATGCTATCTTCAAAAATTGAACTAGTCTTATGCTTCTAACTGCTCTACTACTAGAAGTTTCCGTTAGACAGTTAACAGGCAATGTTTGTAAACATGTTAGGCCTGGTAGCTTGAAATAGGTCGGCCCTACTGTTACACACTGGGCATTGTATCTTTTCGAGTGTTTATACTATGGGCCATAAGATTGGCAGGCATGGATGTGGGCCAACAAATAAAACGACGTAGGATGTTTTAACTGTCGGTTATACATGGTCCACTTGATCAACGATAATCCTAACTCAATAAAGAGTTCCGCATGATTCTGGAACCACCACTGGTGAATTCAAGTCTTTCTTTCCCACAAAATTTGACAGTACGGAAGCATTTGTAGGCATTTTTGTTCTTCAGATAAATAACTGAACAAAGAATATAACTCACTGAGAACTCATGAGTGGACATTTCAAGGGAACTGATTAGATTTCATTCACGCTGTATTAAAAAAAGAGTACATATATTACTATACATATTCATTTTTTAACAGTAATATGTGTTAAAGGAACGATCAGCAACAACTATAAAATCCCAGTGCTAGGTAAAGCCCATTCTCAAGATTCTCCCCCGGATTCTCCAAATTGAACTAGTCGGTCTTGCCCATGCTGATGTCCTTATTTTTCGATTAACTATCTCTCTATCTGAATTTGTTACCGCACCATGAGTGAGAGGAAGCTCGCAACAAAAACAGCTGAAAATATCTCCATTTTTTTCAGATTAACCTTCCCAAAGGTAGTTTTCTGACTAATCCCTGCGAATGCTCAATAATCCACTAGTGATTGCTTGTTAATGACTGTTAAATGTTGTGCCAATTCAGAGGTTACGTACACTACTAAATGGTACTCCAAATCGCATGGTACCTCACTAGGGGGCCGTAATATTGAGGTCTATTTTTTTTTCGAACCTCTGATACTATGAAGTCATGTACAAAGTTTCATGCTATCCTTCAAAAATTGAACTTATTCTTATGCTTACTGCTCTACTACTAAGAAGTTGCGTAGTTAATTCGTTATGACAGTAACAGCAATGTGTAAAAATGTTTGTTAGGGCATGGTATCTTGAATAGGTCGGCCTGACTACACACTGGGCATTGACTCTGTTAGAGTTTTAATTACTATGGGCCATAACGATGGCAGGCCTGTGTGTGATTGGCAGTCAACAAAGAAACTGACGTAGGGAGTTAACTGGTCTATAAAACTGGTCAACTTATTACAACAATAATCCTACTTCACACTAAAGAGGTCCGCTGAATTCTGGGAACCACACTGGTTGATTCAAGTCTTCTTTCCACAATATGACAAGAACCGGAACGCATTTGTAGGCAGTGTTGTTCTTTCAGATTAAAATAATGACAAAGAAATAAACTCCACTGAGAACTCATGGGCTGGACATTTTCAAAGGTGTAAATGATTATTTCATTCACTCTGTATTAAAAGAGTAATTCATATTACATAACATATTCATTTTAAAGTAATATTGGTTAAAGGAACGATCAGCAAAATATAAAATCCCAGTGCTAGGTAAAGCCCCTTCTCAAGATTCTCCACCGGATTTCTCCCAAATGAACTGTCGGTGCTTGCCCATGCTGAGTCCTTATTTTTCTTGACTTAAACTCATCTCTCTATCTGAATTGTGGTACCAGTTAAACGTAAATACGTAAGGGTCGGCTGGTATCTTGATTCTTCAGCTTCCCATGTTTCCAAACACAATCCTTTATTGTTGTTACCGCACCATTGAGTGGAGGAAGCTCGCAACAAACAGCGGAAAAATAATCATTCCATTTTTTTCAGATTGACCTCACATAAGAGTGACTTAATCCGGCATGTCAAAATCACGAGTCTTGTGTGTGTTATGACTTTAAATGTTGTGCCATCTACCAGAGGTTACGTACACTACTAAATGGTACTCCAAATCGCATGGTACCTCATTTGTTGAATTTTAGCGTTATGGTCACCCGATACGACCCAATAACCAAAAGAATAATAGCTTATATATCAGGGGCGCGTCCAGGGGGTGGTGGACAGGGGGGGGGGGGGGAGGCGGCACCACCAGTTGAGATTTGCAAAATTTAGGAAAAAGGGTTTGTGCAACAAATTAGGGTTTTTTGAACAAAAATAGAGTCATTTCTTGTACTGTTCGCCCCCTATGATGGTCGCCCCTCCTATGATTTTACCCTGGCGCCGCCCTGGCTTAAATGTGCTGCAACGAGAGATTTGATGGCACCCCAAATTGTGTCCATAATAGTAATTTCATAGAGATTAAACACTCAATTGGATTTCTTCCTTGTATTTGGCTACAGAAATGTCTAAAAGAGAGGTAAGGCATTTGATTGCTTATATTTCATATAAAACATAGGCTCTGAATTTGTATTAGCTCCTATACGAAATTAGAAATTTCCACAATTTTGTACCAACGAAAGAAACATTTCTAGCTTAATCCTTTTAGATGGGGATTTTGTGATGTAAAGCTTTACATCAGGGCAAAAAATCAGTGCTTTTGATTTTTTAGGTACACATATTGTGAATGAATCTCTGTTGTTGCAACTTTAAACTACATCCAATAGATAGGGTTTCGGCGTCGCTTGCCAAGCAGTGGATATCAGTTGCTCGCATACGAATTACGAAACTCTTAGAAAAAAAAACAGTTGTTTGTGTTCTATTTTCTACCAATCTCTAAATCAGTCTTAAGAATTATCACACCTGATGAACCTGTGTTAATATTCCCATCCATGATAGTACAGGGCCATATGTAAGAAAAATGAACCCACTGTGGGCTTTGGTTGATTTTTTAATTTTTGCTTTTTTTAAGTTTTTTATTTTTTTCAAGTTAAAATTATTGTGCCAATGTTTGAGCATTTGTGATGTACATTTATGTAAATGAATATGACGTCATTAGGAAAAAAATGGGTAGGAAACGAATATGTAAAATAGAAAATATTAAAAATGTGTTTCAAAGCTTTTAAGTGTGGAGATGAGGGGGAAAAAAAAACTCATGTCTTGGCATTCTGTTTTGTTAACCTTATAGAGAAACCCTGATATGGTGACCAATGCGGTTGCCGTTTAAGTTTCTATTGTCATATAAAATATCTGTACAGTTATATGCAACATGCAGAAAAAAAGATTCATAATCACAAAATGAGTTCAATTGTACCAGCGGTTCTTAACCACACATGGCGCATTGAATTGTTTTCAAACAAATGTTATTCCCCAAAGTCCTACAGGGCGAAAAATATTTGATTTGAATGCCTGTTTCCCTTTATCTTGGCGGATAAAAGAGCGGCGATCGATAATTTGCGATTGCACCCAGAATGTGTAATACAGAACAGGAAACGCCCACAAATGACTTCCAATATAGTGGCCCGGTATGATTGATATGTGGACGCGTTGTAGGGATTTACTTCTAATTGTTTTCGGGAGCAAGTGCGGGCTTGTGTGGACCAGAAATGAGATTAAACGTAAAGGAGACAGTGGTCTTTAAAAAAATCTGAAAAAATTGGAAACATCCGCAGTGTAATTTGAAATCACGGGTTTTGCACAACATCATTTAGTGTGTACTACTTATTCCTTCCATGATCAAAAAGTATAATGTCAACGTATGATTAAAAAGTTCTGTTCAAGTTACCATCGTGACCACTTTCTTGTCATTCAATTTCCCGAGTCCAACAGCGATTCACTTGCTCTCATCTCCATGACCTTTATCTCATTTCCGTCCCACACAAGCATGAGCTGTTCTCCCGTAAACATTTAAGTAATCCAAACAATTCATTTAGTAGGCAATTTTGGAATCATAAATTATGTCGTTACTGTGCAATCGGCAAGCTTTCGATCGCCAGCTCTTTTAATCCGGCCAAATTTAGTGGAACTTGCATCAAAACAAAATATTCTTTCGTGCACTCTAGGATTCTGGTATTTGCATCTGTTGAACACCACAACTTTTTCATTCAATGCGTCATACGTGTTTAAGAACCCATGGTACAATTTGAATCATTTTGCTATTAGGATTTTTTTTCTGCATTCATGTTGTAATACTTTGTCCAGTGTGTGTGTATACGCGGTAATTTGTAGATTTGAAGAGAAAATTTGAAGATGGCCATATTGGCTTCTTCTATCGAGTCCAGATTTAGATGGGATTCCCATGCACCCCCTTAAAATGATATTCTAACATGATTTTTAGGAACAACGACTGTCCATCGTCTCATGAATTATGCAGTTTACCGAAAATTAATAATTGGGTACACAGAGGCGTCCTCTTTTGTATGATTAAGGGGACTTAAATCATACAAATTTTCAATTTAAGTTGAAAAGTATCTCAAATGGATATTCGTCCTCATCAACAACGAATTCAGAAAAGATATATAAGTTTGGCAGTATCTGTGATGTTCCGTTCAGAGATATATGGGCGAAATGTGATAAAGGTCTTGAACTTTTTGATTGGTCATTGTACAGGGGGCCCAAATTGATCAAATGCTTCATCCTTGACAAAAATTGGTGTCAAAATGTTGTTAAATGAGCATGAGCAATCTGGAAATGTACAGTTTCCACGATTTGGGATCTTTCGTTTTGGTTTTATTTAGGTTAGGAAATAGAACGATAATCTTGTCCCTATTTCCCGATACAAACATACCAATTTGGTAAGAGGTAAACTTTACAACCGAATTTACCAACAAACTAAACATCCTAGAGAGTGTAAACTATACTTTTCAATAGTGCACACTAACATCCTAGATAGTGTGCAAACTATAATTTCAATAGGCAAACTCTTAACCTTTCAATAGTGCAAACTATCTTTTTCTGGATTGCTCATGCTTCATCCCTAATTTGACAACCAAAATTTGTCAAATCCAGGCATTTTGAACGTTTGGCCCCTGTAAAAAAACTGACGAATCAAAAGTGCAATTTCCTTTATCAATTTCCGCATACCAATATCCACAATATGCCAAAGTAATATATTTTCGAGGCACGTGTGGCCCTTGGGATAAACTCAGGACCCATGATAATAGGTGTGTGAGTTCGAGCCCGCCGCCTGGTCCCCCCCCCCACAAAACGTGTTGTGGCCCTGGGCAGACACTTTATCTCGCTTGTCTGCACTTTCACTCCAGGTGTAAAAATGGGGAGCTGTTTCTGGGTAGTCCATACTAGTTCGCCGTTATAATTGGCTGCCGAATTTTTTGGTGAAAATTTTGCTTATCCTAGTAAACAGCGGAATAAATGTAAACATTTTATTTTCAGGTTTTTAATGTTTTTTTAAATCTTGCATTTTTTATTTATTTTCCGAATCGCATATGATTGAGACGAATCATTTGAGATATTTTTCAACTAAATCAACCATTTTATATGACGGATCTCTTTAGATCCAGATGGCCGCCAAACGGACCCCTGGGACAATATTTGTTTTGTAACCAGAATTCTTTAAGTAGTTTTCGTAGATCATGTTATATGTTAGTTTTAAGGGGTGCATGGGAAACCCATGTAATCTGCTAAGCTATATGGTCTAAAGCCATAGACGATACAACGTCTTGGCTGCTTCATGTGAATTCGGCAATGTTCTTGTCCTGTGCAGTTGCTCCAACAGTGGACAGACCAAGAGTTGTTCTAACTGGCTGTGTTGCATGTTCTCCTATCCACAAAACTTGTCCTGACTATCCAGGTAGCACCATTTTATAGGAAACCTTATAGGTCGGCCGATTCCTCCTGTTCTCAATCATTTGAAACATGCGTCATTCATTCCCATGAGAAGTCAGACGATCCAGGTCAGAAGATGCTCACCGGGTTCATCCAATGATGTTACTTGGTTGATAGCATAGTGATCTTTCTACATTTGGCCTACAAGTACGTACTCTAGGACTTTTTGGGCGAGGCGTACCTGCGGGCTACCAGTCTTATTTGCATGGGTTTTGACCTACTTTTCAAACATCAGTGTTGCGAATATTCGTGCCGTTTATAATCCTCTAACATCATATGTGTGATAGTTTATGAAATTTGTGCAGTTTAGCGGTCATATGGGATATGTATCAATAAAGAGGCCATGAAAACCTGACGTACATTTACAAACAATATACTGATGTTCAAAAAGAGTAGAAATACAGGGCACTATTATCGTAGTTCCCTGAGAAATTTTACAGTGTTTGCTGGTTACACGTCTTTAATCGTTTATGGGTGCATTATTAACGGATGCTTAACGTTTTGACCAAATGCAGCAAGGTCGTGGGCGATATCATAATAATAAATAAAAATTCCTTTAAAAAAGGAAGGGCGTGTCAAGAGGAATAGTGGTATGTGAAGGTCATTATAAGATGATATAGTGTTTTATTTTGTAATACTTGAGCCACAGTTCAGAAGTGATATAAAATTCCTATTTTCTTTATAGGTAAATCAAGGGGACTATTCTGTGGATCAACGAAAATGCCAATTTAAGAATGTTTTCAGTTTGAGTAAAAACTTTTTTCACAATCTTCACTACTCCAAACGTTGATCGATTTAATTTCTTTTATGTAAGGAGGCCTAGAGAAACATGAATGACCGATTTTGATTGGATCATGCCACCTTTTAATAATGAGGTTCTTAAATTTTTTGCTGCATGCGTACGTAATGTTGATTATCATGAGTGAGGATACGACTTGTCGTAACATACTTCCTCAAATCACAACACACATTCTACTATTACAATTTACGACATGGTTGGAAAGTTCATTACTTATTGCAATTATTTAGAGTTAGGCGTTTTTGTATTCAATGGTTGCAAAATGATCTGCAGTTAAACGTATAGATGTAACTAGTGATCACCCCCAGCTTTTCTTGTTTACTTGGTTTCTCCGCCAAATTTTGGGTCACCCTGAACCCTGATATAAACCTCTAGGCTGTTGTTTCTACCTGCATGCAACCATCAGCCCATATGTCAAACAGCGTATCGATAGACAGATCTCATTTTTAATAGTAATAGTTGCATTTCCCCCGTGCTTACCTTTTACCTATGCGTGGGACCTTTGTGCTCAGCATCTGCATGTTTCGTAGTGTAGATAATTGCAATTGCACACTTCTTAAATAAATTGATTTTTACGAAGTAATACGGTGGAATGACAGGATATATGTCATGAAAGTAACGAATGTTTATAAATTTTTATATGAATGAAATGATCAATGGCGTGGTGAACATTTTTTTTTAATGTGAAAAATTTAAGTCTTTGGGTGACAAAGGTAAAATTAAGAAATACTATGACGGTTCATTGGGTACCATTTGCTGAAAGTGGGAGCTTTTACATTTTTGGGAAGAGCCCTAAGATCTGTTTAAAAGGGCTTATATATTTAAAACAAAATGTTTATTGGATCACGTTGGTACGTGTGCCGAAAATCCGTGTAATATCCTTTACGCCGTCGGCATGCAAAAATATCCGGAATTGTTTCTTCCAGTTTTTTTCTGCTGGTGAGTCTGCAGTGGTCAATATTGAGGTGGGTAAGTATAGAGTTGATTGTTTTCCGAAAGGTGTAGTAGTTTTGTAATTTTGATTGGTCCCATTTTTTTTTCCTTTAAAAGTCGTAAATGTAATAGAGGGATTAATGAGCCCCTATTCACTCTGTGTTAAATATTACGTTCATGTATGCCTCGGCTAAGTTGTCCCAAAAAAATCAAGTAGTCAACTTGCAAAAACCCACAAATGTCATCTTACTCATCCCTTCCCATACCTTTTACATGGCTATTCCCTTGAACTCGCCATTTCCTTTTTTAAAGAATTTTCTTATTTGTTCTTTCAGATAAAATAAATGACAAGAACGGAATGTAACTGCACTAAGAACACATGGAATGGAGTGGCATTTTCAAGGTAAATGATTATTTTTTTCGTTTGCCGCGTTCACATACTGACGCAAAACTACCAATTTCCGAGAAAAAAAGGCTGTCAAGATTTTGCGATTTTCAATTTGCGCCGACTGTTTAATTAAACCTATTATGTTTCAATTAAAACCTAGTGGAAAATCGCCAAAATAAGTTATATTTTACATATATTAAACTAATCACCTCCATTTATTTAGATATGCAAAGAAAAAGAAGACAAAAATAAGGTTAAAATACACATACTGCAGTATGTGAAAACGACAAAATCCCATTTCACCGTGTCAATAAACAAATACGTCGTTATTTGACGCGGTTTGCGAAAAAAAAGTCACTATGTGAAAAAGGACAAAATAGCAAATCTCCGGAACTGAAAAACACGTTTGCACAAATACGTTACTATGTAAAACGGCGAATACTTCAAAATGATATACGATGCTATGAGCCTGCGCAGAATAGATTTCGACAACTGCTCCTTATGTGATGCGGACATTTTAACGTTTTGCAAATACGTCATAATTGGGTTAATAATAATTTTACTAATTAAGCCACTTTGAGTTTTGAAATTTGTGGAATTTTGTAGAGTAGTACAAAACAAACGTCTTTGCCAAATTTCTTATAAAAAACCAAATTTCAAATACTACGTCACTATTTGACAGCGGCCGACGATTTCATTCAATTTATATTATATAAACAGTACTTTATATACGGGTCAACTATCACGAAATTACGCCAATTGGAGTTTGAAAAAGTAATAAAATGAATTTCGTTCTTTACGCAATTTTCCTTGTAATCAATGTCCTGATAAAGGGGAAACAAACGACAATCCCACCAATCTCATATGTTTGTAACGCAGTATTTTCAAACTTTTTTGGTGTCAAAAGAATAGGGTTTATTACTTATCAAAAATGAAAATCCGTGGAAATCAGCATTGTAATTCTCTGCCTATCAGAGCAACCTAGAAGGATTTTTTTGTATATGACACTGTTTGAATAATAAATGATTGACAGTTACCGTTCATGGCAATATGTTTTGGTTTATTGCGTGATTCGAAAAGTAAAAAAATACCCAAATTCATGCTCATTTTGATATGGTCTAATGATAATGGTCTTTGATGTCACAGATGTAAAAAAACAACCATGGCGGCCAATCAGCAGACGTAAATTTTTTATTACTGAAAATAATAAGTAATAACACCTTTGTGCACCCTTACATTGACCAGGAAGTACTGCTTGGAATGTCTATTGTTTGTGATGAGGGAATGAAATCTATCTATTCTACAGATAAACATAGATATTCCGTCTACTTGCTGAGAAAAATGGAAAACGTAATACACAAATCCTAGAATTGGCTATTTTTTTTAAAAAGTTATCTTTAAGGTGCTTTGTTCCCATTTTGTCTATGGGTTCTCAACACATATAAGAGCCTGACACTTGTCAATAACGCCCCTCAAGTACCGTGGGAAACAAACTTGCGGGTTTTGACGTTGAAAGCATTAATAGCCACATTGCAAAGCCCTATTCAATAGGCCTACTGTGCTAATATGATGGTTACCCATTTAAACAACTGCGGTTTTTTTGTTTATATCTTGGCAGTGGCGGGGGGCGCCAGGGGGGCATGGGGGTCATTTCCCCCCCCCCACCCCCCAATTTTTTTTCTTGCCCCCCCCCCAGTTTGCCCCCCCGGGTCAGAAAGAAAAATGAAGGTTTGGGGCAAAATGCAGTGATTTTGGGGCCAAAAATCATGCAATTTTTGGGGCCAAACCTTGGTGTAAAATTCCAATTTTTTTAATATTTTGCCCCCCCAGAATTTCACTTTCCCCCCCCCCAAGATTTCACTTTGCCCCCCGTTTTGCCCCCCCCCCTCCAGAAAAAGAGGTCTTCTGGCGCCGCCACTGTATCTTGGGAATGAAATATGTTTGATGGCTCAATTTCGAGACAATGAGAAAGTAACGGCCTTTCATCATATATCAACAAAATCGATTACTACTTGATTTCCGGGTAAATTGGGAGTCCCAAAGAACGATTGGAACCGCCCTTTACTAAATTGTAGCCTTACTACTCTGGCCATTTCAAGTGGTTGCCAGTGTCATTTTTTCCATTATCATTTCATTCAGGTATTATACTAAAGTTACCATTACCTTTATCTTAATACTCGTTTTAAATATTTTTCATTTTGTTGAGATGTGGATAACGTAATAAACCCAATTTTATGGGACACCATTCCTTTGTTTTCGGACAAATTAATGGTCAGGCAAATGCAGGCTAAATAGTATAATGGAATTTCAGCACATGTTTACCAAAACCACTATTTCAAAGAAATTGTTATATTTGGTATTTTTCCTGAATTTTTAAAAATTCGATAGAGAATTTGACAGCCATTTTTTTGCCATTTTGGCATGTTTAAGGGAAAATATGTCATATAAAACCCAACCGAAAGTATAGAAAACTATATGCCCAAATTGTGTTTTATTAGTTCTAATGAACTATAAATATTGTGTAAGAAAATGGTGGGTCAAAGACAGAAAAAATATTGGCATTATTGGCCATACATACATATACATAGTAATATTTGTGTTAAAGAAACGATCAGCAACAACTATTAAAATCCCACTGCTAAATAAAGTGCATTCTCAAAGTTCACCAAGTTGAACTCATGCTGATGATAACTATGGGCCATGTCCTTCTATGTTCTTATTTGTCCCCATCAGGGGGCTAGGGCATAACCAAGTGTACATTTATAATAAATTATTACAATCATATAACCGTCTAGCGTCTGTTCCTGGCACATTTTCTTGAAAATGAATAACATGCCACCTCATTTTCCTTTCCCATTATGTAATATATATATGTGTTTATAATATCATTGTTTTTTATCTCTTAATATTAGAATACTGGAAATACTACTCTATATTGGCAAGTTACGAGGTCCTGCTTTTAATCCTTTGGTTGCGCCTTAAATATATCAAAGCATCAGTAGAAGATCCAGAGGAGTACAGGTGCTGCAGAGATTGCGATCGCTGGTGCATTTCAAACCAGGAACGGCTTATCATAGCTCTAATGAGTTTTTTTTCTATTCCGATTTTACTATGGATTGGTAAGCATGTTAACGATTTTTTCGAGAACTTATTCACTTGGTGCGTGAGAAAGAGAAGGCAGCAACGATATCAAGGAGTGCCACTTGAAGAATTATCATGATACCAAGTTCAGTATTAGTACACTTAAAACGACGGGGTCAAAATATCAACCCTTTTATGGTCACTTTTATTTGACACTAGTCGTGGTTGAAATCAGCCACGTTCGGAGTCATTTTCTGTTTTTTAACATCATACTGAAATGACCCCTTAACGGGTCAATTTCAAATGACCCTAAATATAGTCATCTTTGACAAAAATGAGATATAGTTGAAATCAACTACGTTTGGGGTCATTTTCTTTTATCAAGATTTTTTTTTGCATCCGATTAACCAAATGACTATTAAATATAATCATTTTTGAACCCCAAAAGGGTTATTTTTCAAAAAGATATATAACCTCCAATATAGGCTTTTTAACCCCAACAGGATTATTTTTAACCACAATTTGGGGTTAATTTTTGACCAGATCAGTGGGGTCATATTTGACCCTTTTCTAGTTGGTGCATAATTGACAGTAGCCTACGGGGTCAAAATTGGCCCTTTTGGGGTTATTTTTGACCCTGCATTTTTAAGTGTGATAATCAACATAAAACTAGGGAGGTAGCTCTATGGTAGAAGGGGAATAGAGGAATCCCCTTTCGCTTCCGTTCACATAACATATTGCGCATTCTATATACCTTGTTTTACGAAACTTCCGGTGTGAAAGTACTTATAGTCCGCTGGGAGCCACAGTCCGGGCTCCATAGACGACAACGGAATAAAGCGTGAAACAAATGTTGCGTAAAGAGTCAACTGAATCGAGTGCCTCTAGACCACAAGACCCTATTCTTTACCGTTGTAGCCGGACTGTGAGTACGGCGGACTCATAATTACTTACACCGGTTCTCTATCTCCTTGACAAAGTGTGTATTTATGTCCGCTTTATGCTTTTGTAGAGCTTCAGGTAATTGTTTATCTACGTGTCTCAATTTAAACAACAATATAATGGGTGATTTAAAAGTGTTAAAAGCGTATGTTTTAGTACCTATTTTTTTGTAAAATTTTACACCAAAACTATTCGAATTGATTAGACAAGATAATGTAAAAAATACCAACACGAAAGTTTGTGTTTTCAGTTATGTATAAAGTGTATTATCATGCTAAAATAGATATTATGGCGCCATTTCATATCGGAGGCCGTTGAATTAGAATCGGGGATCCTCGATCCTAATCATATAGAAAATTTTGAGCTTTACTATTCACGGGTATAGCTCACAAGCCACATACCAACGTAACATTGCCGAAATCTCAATATTTTAAAATGAGGGGGCGCTATTAAAAATGTGCCGTTATTGATTTATATCTCACTAGTCGTGTGGATTTCAAACTGTCAGCGTTTGTTTACTAGATTTGAGATTGATCTGCAACAACCTCTGTTGTCTCCAGGGGAGGGGCGGCAATCATATACAAAATGGATTATGGGGGGAAGGCTCGCGCTCCCAAAACCCAGGGGCATTCGGTGACAGAGGAATGAAAAAAAAGCGGTCCTAGGGTGAGAGGCAGCTTTGCCCCATATAGGGGATTTCCAGGTGACTAATTTCAACAATTTTCCAAAAAATGGGTCGTTGGGTGAGATTTTTGCAAAATTTTCTACAAAATATGAGGTCTTTGGTGAATTTTTCATCCCCCCAAATAACAGGGGTCTTTGGGTCACAGTGGGAAAAATTTCACAAATATGGGGTTTTATGTGAAAAGTAAAAAAATATGGAGTCTTTGGGTGACAACGATGCTGAAAAGGGGGGTCGGTCTTAACATCACTTCCATGATGGGAGTGCCCTCCGGGAGTTTTTCTTATAGGGTGTGGTTATCTTGGAATATAGAATCAGTGATGCAAAAACAGTTTGTTCGCCTGAGTGGGCAAGGGTTTTAGAAAAAAAATTAAAAGAACTGCGCCTAACAAAGCCATGGCGGGACCGCGTTCAGGCCTGGGATAATCATATGGAAAAGGGTTATAGATCCATAGGTTGATAGTTGGAATCCCTTCACGCATTTCTGTTCAGTTGAATTAATTTATAAGCTTAGGAGTATTATGTAAACGGTGATTACAGAAAAAAGATATCCCGGTGTAGAAGTAATTATCTACGGCGTGCTCATAGTACGGGAACAATGGGAACAAATAGGGCAGTCGATTCAGTTGACTTCTTAACACAACATTAGCTAGTTTCACGGCTTTATTCCGTTATCGTCTATGTCGAGCCCCGGACTGTGGCTCGAGCGGACTAATCTGCTTTTCACAACGGTGGAAAGTAATTATAGTCAACGGAATCACATCCGGGATCCAGAGACGAAACGGAATAAAAGCGTCAAACTAATGTTCGCGTGAAGAGTCGCTGAATCGAGTGCCTATTCTCCACCGTTTGAAGCCGGAATGTGAGTGGCGGACAATAATTACTCTAACCGGCGTGCCACGTTCCAACATATGACCCATATTTTATCCGCCGTGACTTATTTAAACTATTACGGCATATATTACGTGTTTGATAATAATAACATATAATTTGATAATATGATAACAAAAGGTTAACTTTGATAAATATGTCTGTCAACACTAAATGTAACCAAAGTAAGGTCAAGGGAGTCTGATGATACGAATATATTTCCAAATATTTGTACAACACTGGCTCAATTTAATGTAAGCATTTGGAGGCTGAAATTTTCTATTTCCAATGTCAATATCAGACGTTAATGTGGTATATGTAAGAAAAAAATTAAAACCCACTAGACTTAAAAACACACACACAAAGGAGGCGAGAGAAAAACGAAACAAACAAAGTTAAACAAAATCACGATCAGTTATCGGGATAACACTATTGAACCGAGTTGGTTGTGAGTATGGTGGTGTCTGTGTGTATATTATGAAGTTCGTTAAATAAAAGTGCTAAGTAAACTCATATTTTATTGAGTTCATAGAAATGAAAACCACTCTAAGATTGTAATACCAACTTAATTACAGTTGTTGAATCATCATCAGTCATGAAAGAAAGGGTATTTGTGGGACTTAAAATTAACCTTTAAAAGGTTCTGGAGAGATTGGTTTTTAAACACTGTATTTTAATAAGGAATGCCCGAGAAGAAATAAAGTACAATTGGTGTGACAAAAGCAGTTGAGAGCAAGATCATGACATTATATACCGTATAAACCAAAATACTAGGATTTAAGTTTTTAATAGATTTTAAATTAGTTAAAAGATAGAATTGATTTTAAACAATGTTAAGTTATCAGAATAATGACTCGAACATGGTTGCGTTCCCCAAGGCTTATCTAAAAGGATTGAAACCTTGGGGAACGCATATATGCTTTGGGGGGGCCCCGGGGGGCGGAGTGGCTTAAAGATTACAAATATTGATATATATTTTACAAGAACTTTTGCTTTGGTATGTATAATCATGAACATTACAATGTTTCAATATGATTATGTTACTTGACAAAAGGTATATTTATAGACGGAGAGTTCAAAAACAAATGTGCGATTATCATATGGTGGAGTGTACTTACATTGTGATTGATATATGTCAGTGTATCATAATGTATTTTTTGTGTTGTATGTAAAACAATGTGTGAAGATCCTAACGGGCTGGAAAGAGAGAGGAGACAAAAGGCTCGATCCTAGACCCACGACTATTTATTCTCTATCTGAAAAGTTAGTAAATGGTTCAAAGCAAACAAATTAACTATCACTGCTAGCAAAATACTATATGAAATATTTTTTGGGGATAAATAAACAATGATTCCTAGGATATGGTGAGCCAAATGCGATTTCCTGAGGTTCTTAGGATGATTGACATGGAATACTATTTACCATATTCAAAATGTTCTTAAGAAAAGCATTGGTGTTATAAACAAACTTAAGGTATTTCTAACGAGACCGTATATTGTTTTTCCACTACATAGATCTTTATATAATATGAATGGCTGTGAGATGATTACAAAAACAAACCATTCAATATTATGATTATATTTAAATATCAGGCTAACTCAACCAAACCTTGCGATGACAGTGTTGTAGTTCAACTGCCCGGATGCTGAACAAGATAAAAAGAAATTGCAGTGAATCCGGGATCTTGTACCAAAACTGTACAATACAAAGATTCTTTGTACCACGCGGAAGCCTGGTAAATAATAAGGCGTTTATTACAAAAGTAATAAAAAAAAATAATGATATCCTGATTTACGGTTATTCTAATGGTCCTGTCAATATCTATACCAAAATACCACAGCTTTTACTAAAGCCGTGATAAATATTTGAAAACAAACACTATAGATGTCATTCGGCATCAATTTTGCTCTCCTTCCCTAAATTATCTGGATAGTTTAAAACTAAACGAAACTGGGTGTATTAAGTAACTTCACTCACTTCTTAATATGGCTTCACTGTATTGTCCAAGTTAAAGGAATTCTGTATAACATTAGAACATCTGTGTAGAATATGTGCACAGCAGGTGTGGCATTATTCCCGCCACATTGAGAAGGGCAAGAAAAACAACTTCCTGTTGATTCAATCAGCGACTCAGACCCGCTATCCATGTGTAGAGGTCAGTGACTTCACTAAGCAAACCAATGGCGACAATAAAATTTAGTAATTTGGCTATAGGCACTAAGGCCAAAAAAGATGCTCGGATAAGTTCCAAGGTTGGCCGTCACCCCTGGACAGTACATAATTCTTCGGAAATAATTTTTCTAAAAATTGAGGAATCACTTCTTACGTGTTGTTCTCACCACTGATTCTGTAGAATGAATTGGCTACACAACAGTAATTGTATATTAGATGAATGAAGCAAACCGGCGGACATCTTGGTCTACCCAACACAATAGCATTCCAGAAACACCTGTGTAACAGAAATTGTATCACGGGTGCCCGTTTTAGAGCCATGCCATCCCATACGCCGCACGGACTTCACAATTACAAAGAGCTCACCTTTGGCTGACTAGGTAGTCTGTTTATGTTCGCTTAATCCACATTCAATGGAAACCACATTGTGCAAATGACCGGCTCTTACCACCATGCTTGGGCTCTTTTGGATTACCAATATGGCCTGTCAGTGCCTAATTACGAAGCCTAGGTTCCAATCAATTGTATAGATGATCAGTAGTTTCGCACAGTCTCGTATGCACATTTTTTAGAAAATGAATTAAAGGTCCTTCTTATAAATTTTGCCCTGAATTAACAGGACCAATGGATGTAAATCACGAACCTCAGTGACTCCACAAATCATGGGGCTCTGATAAGTAATTGCAGACCAAGCGCTTCAGATTCCCTTTTCATTCTGGAACAGCAGAGCCATTCACTATGGACCAATGCAGCTCCATTCCCATTGTACAGTTCAAGCTTACATCACCAATGTATTTAGAAAATACACCCCCTGGGTGTTGGTTAGATATATGATGCTAGAAACATCTTCAGTCAATGTATGTACAAGTACACCACACTGAACCGTGTCTTGCTGATGAGTCTAAGTAACTCATAGTGATTGTTATTACCCTGCAGCTGAAAAATATTTATGGTGTATACCACAGCCGGCCCGATTAGATTTAACTATTGTTCATGGTGTGCGCATAATGGGAACAACAAAAGAACTTCCCTCTTGCACGAATTAACTAACTTTAGAGGTTCTAGTGTGTGTTCAATTAAATTTGCCCTATAGACAGTTAAACACCCTACGTCACTATCTTTTGTGCCTGCGAATCCATTCTGCGAATCGTTATGGCCCCATAGTATTACTAAACTCTTAATAACAGATACAATGGCCCATAGTTAGGGAGCCAATGATCGTGAAACTGATCATTGGCCGTAACTTTGATTGCAATCTTCCATTGAAAAGCCAATTTTGTGTCATCTGAAAAGAGAATTATAACTTATCTATCACGCTGATATCAAAAGTGAGTTTAAGAATTATTAAGGCGCAAATTTAAGGAAAAATCACATTTTTTGGCATTTTTAAACCAAAATGAAATATTTTATTTATCGTATTTAATGTTCCATTGATATGGCCAGAACCAAATCATCAATTAAGCCAATTTTTTTCTACAAATTTGACCTAATAAACACGTTCGTTTGTTTATTCAAATTACAGTTATGTACCTTATTCAGTAAACGAAGTTTTCTGTAACGAAGGTCATAAATCAGTTACATAGAGAGTTGGTTTAATGCGCACTTTTGCTAAACGTTACACATTTTTTTGATATCCAAAAATTCATGACAAAATCCCTCACTTGCAATTTTACACATTATACCCTGTTTCAAAGTGTTCTTTAAACACTATTGTTTTGACGGTCAGCCGGAACTCGAAACGGGCAAAAAGCTGTAAAAAAGTCGTTTTACTGTTTGTGAGTACTAGCTGTCATCAAAACGACGTTATTTTCGAACATTTTTAACAGTGTAGGTGTCATTTTGAAATACAATGCACTTCTTATTTATATCTGATCAATTTAAATCGATCAAGAATTTTAGCCTAAATGCCCTTCAAACCTTTTAAAGGCAAATCTTAAGCGTATTACAGTGGGAAAATCAAGTTCTTTAACTTTAGGAAAATGAAATACCTGAGGTATTTTATAGCATACCGTATGAAAGGAATATGGTTGCAACCCTATTATTTGCCATTTTACTAATGAACCATCTGTTTTGAAATTTTTGGTAAATCATACATTGTATTTCCATTGATACCTAACCTGCCTAATAAGTACATGAACATTGCTCTACATGACATCACAACACTATCGAAACCTTCAATGCCGGATGATTAACACTTTCGCTAAAAATTAGCAATTTTTCTGATTTCAAGCCAACAACGAAGGTTTGACAGCATATTCTACCCCAATGGACGGTGTTGTGTTAATATATTTTTGCGCAGAATCATGGTTTAGAGTAGAAAAAGTTTTGTCTTATCGGTTGCAACAACCATTTCGGCAGTGCTATGGTAACGTTTGCACGCTTGATACACGAATTATCATATTTACTTTCATTTACACATTGGCTCCGTTTAAGACTCCTGTTGTTGGTTAAATAATAAACTAAGAGTCCAATCTTGTGGATGTACAATTTTGTTTGACCCATGTTTGACCCAATGCTTTAAGACTGTGATATGCAAGCCTGATATTACCATGTTTTACTTGTTAATTCCTAAACCAAGACATACTCAGAAAATCAGTCATATAGATCCTCTGTAATTTCAGAGAAACCCAAAATTAATAATACGGGGGGGGGGGGGGAAGGGGGTACTGTTTGAATTCTGGTCGGTAACCACCCCGCGTTACAAAAAACTCCGAGACCTGGCAGTCTCAGAACTTGCAATATAGGGTATCAAATGCCAACTATGTCTCTTTCAGTCTCCACATAGGTTATCAAATTTTACTTTTCAGTTTCAATGATTAAAAATCGGCAGGACTTTATTTGAATCTGAATGATGATTTTTTGTATGGATTTTCATGCTCAAAACAGAATAAAAAGTCCATAAAATAAGCTCAAATGGTGTAAAATCCTAGGTTAAATTCCATTGGTGGCCCCGGGGTCTCGGATAGAGTGTCCAATTGAATAGGTCTGGTCTCAATAGGGTTATACTTTGAAACAGATCTGTCCTAGGATAGGGACATTTCAATCCGTTTTTCTGGTCTCGCGTATAGGGTCACTGCCGGAATCCTTGTAACTCGGTGGTTATACCAGGCTCCTGTACAGTTACCCCCGGGTAATAATTATTTCCGCGGTGTCACATTTCTGAACACCACATACACTACACAATTAGGAACTGGTAAAGGAAATAAATTCCCTTGATATGCAGTGCAACGTTATCCAAATGATGTTCAACTTCATAAGCAGGCTGCAAGAGAAAGTTCTTTAAGTAGTTATGATAAATAAACACATGCTTTTTTATACGTGCCAAAGCTCAGTGGGTTGAAGACGGGAAAAGATTAGTAGGTAATTTTCTTATTTAAAAACAAATTTTATGTGTCGAAATTTAATTGTTGATGGTGATGCAATTTCAGAACCGAAGGATATTCTTAATGGTGAAGCTGTTTTTTATCAACATTTGTATACACCATTGAACATATTAAATGATCAAATATTGACATTGACCTCGGTCTTTTCTTGCAACAAACCCCTTCTGGAGCTCGAATATCGTAGTTGTTTAAAAGGTGAAGGTCAATTAACGAATTGGGAATGGTGGAACAGCTGTCGGTTCATGCCTAATGATAAATCTCTGAGAACTTTTTTTATAAAAAAAGAAAAATTTTATATTTTTTTAAACTGAAATTAAGTGGTCCCGCTCGTGACTCTTAACTATTTTTTTGATAAGGTAGCCTTCTTTCCCAATGAGGTATAATTACACTCTTTCCCTAAAAAGGATTAAATCTTTGATAAAAATGGAAAACTGTAGGCCATCTCACTCCTGAACGTAGATTATAAAAGTACCAAGTCGTTTGCAAACTTGATGAAACTTGTCCTTGACGAGATTATACATCATGATCAGACCGGCTTCCTAAAGGGTCGCTAGATATTGGCGAAAATGTTATATACTTTATCATAAATTTTTACAGATGTTGAGATATTACTGGTTTTTTGCCTTGTTATTGATTTTGAAAGACATTGATAACCATTAGTTGGCATTGTATAAATAAATCTCGGTAAAATTTGATTTTGGCCCCGATTTTCCAGAGATGGATAAATATTATATATAACGGGCTGAAAGTGCGTATAAAATGACATGCCTCTCATTTCCAAAATTTTGAGCAGTCTTCGTCAAGGTTGCGGGTTGTCGCTTGCATTTTATTTTGATATGTTCAAACTTTAAGCAATTCAATCCGTGGATCAAAGAAAATAAAAGGTATAAAGGCGTCTTCTTGTATCAGTGATGATTTAAAAGATTATGATATTAAAATAAGTCAGTATGCAAATGACACCATTATATTGGACGGTAACAAATGACTCTACAGGCAACATTTGGAGTGTATGGGATACATTTTAAGTAGGGCCTATTTCATGTATTTCTGGTTTGCATCTAAGTATAATAAAAGATGATTTATAGGCTGGCAGTTTTAAGGAATTCAAATGTTGTTTCATTGTGAAATAGACAGATATTTCGATATTATTTTTTTTTGTGTAATAATGAAAATAGTCAACTAGAACTAGATAGTAAACTAAAATGCACATTCCGAAATTTGAGATGAATCGGCTTTTCGTTTTGATGCATAAACATTTATGTGTAGTATTACGTCCCATAGGATACTTGTATAACAAAAATCCGGATCCGGAATTTTTTATACAAGTTGTGATTTCTATATGAAGGAATTCGATTAAGCTTAGTCAATTTCACACAGTGTTAGTATATGGACAAGCATTATGTACATGCAAAAAACCGATTTTTTTTGGAATTGATGGCGCCGCCTCAGGAAATCTCTGATTTAAATTTTCCACCTGATTCCATTTTTTTATTTAGGGTATTCATATCTTCCATGATATGAAAACATAATATGATTGATTTTAACTTCAATAAGCGAATTGGCTGATAAAGAAAACCCTGCCAAAAGTGGAGATGATAAATCTTACCCTTTTGGGTAAGATCACATTGATCAAACTTTTGATGTGTCTAAACTTGTATATCCCTTTTTCAATTATTTCCAAACCCTCCAGAAGCAATTTTTAAGGAGCTTGATAATATTTTGTATAATTTCTTGTGGAATGGTGTATCAGATAAGATTAATAGAATGACTATGATTCCTACCCTTGTTCAAGGAGGTTTACGTATGCCGGATTGCAGATCATTTTTTAATGTTTTTAAACTTGGCCTGATCAAACTTTTATGATAACTCCAACGACGCTAATTTGGAAATTGCGGGTTCATAATTCAATGCAGGCTTTGTGATGATCTGCTACTTAAATGTAATTTTCAGGACACTGAGTTCTTTATAGAACATTTAAGACCCTTTGTAAAAGATTTGTGAAATGCTGGGCTACATTCGTTTTGAGAAACCAGATGAGACTAGTAGTATTCTCAATGAGATTGTTTGGTGTAATTCTTTTAATTAAAATTGATAATAAGGCATTCTTATATGGACATACTGTTTGATCTGTATTGTTTAAATATAAAAGACATCATGTCGGATAATCTTTGAATGTTTTGAATGTTAAAAAGCTGCAGGCGATATTCTCTAGCAATATACACGGTTCCAGTAATTACAAACTCATATGTGCATTCCGAGAAATGGAAGATATAGCATTAATTATGTTCAGACTGACACCTTGCTTGTTCTGGTGTCGACCATTGTTTGCTATATTGAGAGTAAGAATAAATAATTGCTTAAAAAACCCTTTCTTGATATTACGCCACTCCTCCAAACTCCTTTCACTTACCCTGTAGATCCGCAATAAGTCTCCTCCCCAAACTCCGACTTTCATTCATTTCTTCCACAGAATTATTGATATAAAATTTATTTTTTGTTTAAAATTGGCGTTATAACATAGACTATAATGACTAACTTTTGTGGTGATGATTCGAGACTCTTGAGCACCTATTTTTTTCATTGTATGATCGTCCAATCCTTTTGGATAACAGGTGTTGTCGTGGATAAGAGAAAACACTCGATGTGACATTAGTTACAGTACGGCCAAATTATCTGGTTTTTTTGTTTTAAAATGTATCTTCCCACTTGCAATATATCATATTGCTATATCCAATCATTCCATATATAAGTGTAACTGAAAATGCACTCCAGAATTAATATATTTCTCCATAATATTGATATGTATATCAACTGGAAGAACTAATTGCTTAAAAAACTACCAGTCGTTTAACATAAATGGCAAGTCTTTTAAATAGGGTCAGGATAGCTTTTTACGCATTTGTGCAATAATTGTACGGCCGGCACACTGACCGAGGGATGTCGACTATCTAAGGTATAAGTTTCGCCATTCTGGGGATTTTTTTTTTTGATTATGGAAAAGTGGTCTATGCTTTTGTATTGTATACATTGAAGATCAAAGTGCTTTGGAAAGATTTTATATGCCCGGTGCCCAGAACCATGCATATTGGAGATGGGACTTTCTGTGTGTGTGCCCAGAAAAGTCTGAGAATTGGTCTTTTTAGTGTCCACTTGTACTGTCATATTGTTTTAAAAACAGTTTAATAGGATGTGCATTTCATGGGATGGATCATGTTTGATGGAATTTTAGCCCCCCCCCCCCCCACCCCCAATTATCCAAGCATCAGGAACACAATACAATGTCTGGTTTGCCTGGAGATTTTAGATTTTCCATGTTTTCTGCGCGCTGGGTTGTTTTGGGATTGATGATGATTGATTGATTCTTCATTGAATTCATTCATTCATTCACTCGCTCACTCACTCACATGTCATGTAATATCTTTTTCAAATCTCTAGCTTTGTTTCAAGAAGTTCCTCTGTATGGTTGTTATAGATGCACTTAAAAAGCTAAAATCTCAATAACTAACTGCTTTATAAACTTTGTTACGTCATAACTTGCTTTTGGTATATCGAATGCTCCTGATATTTTTATACCATCTGCGTATGAATATCAGGTCAAATTTGTAGAAAATATCAAATGCATTGGTATAATGGGTTTTAACCATAATTGAAGAAAATATAAAATATAAAAGTGCCTTTTTCAAAAAATGCTAAAAACGCTTTTTAAAACCTAATTTTCTACCCTTAAAACCCTTACCATACCTAAATTGGTATCAGTTTGTAGCAATTTTATGGGCTTTTACATGACGTAAACGGCACTACTTTTGGAGTTTGTAATCAAAAGTTCTACATAAAACTATAGGCTATGTAAGAAAGCGGCCGTTTTGGAACGCCATCCTTTGATTTTTATGTTTCGCAGTAGGCTTATTTAATCCAACATCATTTTTCATACCCCCCAACATATACACTATGCATGTTTAGGTCAAAAATTTTAGAGCAGAGGCTTAAGGTCAACCTTTTTTAAGTGCGATACGGATTGATTGCTCCTGTACTACCAGTGTGTGTAACAATTAGGCCGACCTATTTCAAGTTGTCCTAACATGTTTACAACATTGCTGTTAACTTGTCAATATAATTCCAATTTTACATTCGAAAGAACGATGTGAACAAAACTCATGTGGGGAAAGTTGTTGGCAACTTGGCGACCTAACTCTTTAGTGCATAACCAACGCGTAACTTGCCGTGTAACCCAGTTTCTATTCCATTTACGCTTTATCAGCAGAAATCGAAAATCATTCACTATATGAAATGCAAGTAACCAGTGCCGAACAAACTTTTAATTTGAATAGAAAAGAGGTTGTACAAACTATCCCAATAAAACTATACAATCAAACCCAAATTTATAAAAAATATAAACTTGTAAGATATTTTGCTTTCATTTTTTAGACCAGTCCGAAGCTAATATTTGTTTTTCTATTCCATTCAATTTGATGCACCCTAACCTTAGATAGTGGTCAATTGACACAAGTTAAAATACCACTTGTCGTCTAGGAGCTGGTACGATTGTATCCACTTATTTTAGGAGAGGATAGCTCAACTGTTTTAGAGAATTCGAACCCAGGAACAACTTGGGATGTGTGCCAAAATTTATATCCTGGCGAAAAGTCTGATTTGTTGCCAAATTCAAATGGCGCGCCATAATCAATTAAATATTCCATTTTTGATTTTAGATCACTTGAATATAAAAACCATGATAGATTTTTTCATACAATGGTATGTGAGATACAAGCAGCACACAGATCATTTAAAAATGGTATTTTTAACATTGTTTACATCATTTCCCTTCAATCCAATATGGCGACCGAATGGCAGCCAAAATACTCAAAAATCTACAAAACGCAAATAATTTGATTCGTATTCGCCATAAATCAATCCACATTCCAATAGGTAAGTAGAAATGTCCAAGGAACATATAAGTTAATCTTGACACTAAATATTTATAATATTGTTTCAAAATTCAAAATGATCCCCGAATAGGCTACTGAAAAGTAAATACACCATAAAATGGCCATTATTGGAAATAATATACATTCTAGAAATTAGCATACAACTAACACTATAACTGCCATGTATCATAACAGATTTTTCCATTATTTTTCATATCCTATTTTTTTTTCATTTCATTCATTTTCATCTATTTATTTTGCCTCTTCACGAAACATGTATAACAAAAACAATGATAAACCTTAATAATATCTACAACCATAGTTAGGTACAAGAGGAACTATTTGGGTTGTATACAAATGATAAATTAGACTATGGTTAAATTAAATCATATTTGTAGAGGTTATAAATATTACCGAAAAAACATCCAGCAGTATTTTTGGAATGCTACATCGGTGAGGGACGGGACACTGCTAAATTTGAAGGCGTGAGGCTCAGTGCCCTCCAAAAAAAGGGTAAAAAAGTGAAAACGTTACAAAGGCATGCTTAGAATACGAAAAACTAAACAGGGGGGGCATCGGAGACTAGACAAAATATCGGACAAGGACAACTAGCAAACAGATGTCTGGCTTAAGAGTATTTATAAATGAAAATGATAGTTATGAGGAGAGACATAGAAGAGGGTAAGTGAGAAAAACAAAAAACAAAAAAAACAAAAAAGAAAAATAAATTAAGAAGGCAGTCATCGTACACTTGCCAGAGACTTTTTAAACTTGCTTTTAAGGGATGATAGTGAGCGGGGAATTCTGTAGTTCCGAAACAATTGCATCCATGCTTAGGGCATTGCGATTAGTGGTCTTTTTGGCAAGAACAGTGTGGTATGTGTAATGAAGGAGTCATTAGCATGCCTTGAATTCCATAGTTGTGAGGAGTGTCAACGTTGAAGAAGTCTTCGGGGGGGGGGAGTAAGATCCCGTGGAATAATGGTGTAAATATACTGAACTAAAATAGGCAAGTTTAAGTTGGAGATGTTTGTGTACTTTAGAGTAGAAAAGAGATGAGAAGGATCGTGGGTGGGCACCAGAGAGAATAGTAACAGGTACGGAGGGCGCGTTTTTGAAGAAGAAGACAGATTCAAGACTGGAGTTGTTAGGGTCATCCAGATCATTGCACCGTATGACAAATATGGACGAATGAGAGAATTGTAAGAGTCCTGCAGAGAATGCTGGGGAGGACGTAACCTTACGAATCACACAGTTGTGGTTATCCTCTTTATGTGCATACATTTTGTGACTTAGCCAACCCTCTACTTATTATATAACAATTTCTCATCTCAACACACGATATCTAAACTGTTTCTAAGCTTATATGAACCCAAGGAACAATCTAGAATATATATGTGCCACAAATTCTATCATGGGCAAAAGCCTAATTTTAGCCAATCATTCATTGTTCAAACGTAACTTACTGTCATGTATATCAATCGGTGTTCCCCTAACGTAGTTGAGTCGCAGGTCCTACGCAGACAGTGTTTCTAAAGTAACGAGTCCCAGGTATATCAGGAAGTGTTCATTCAGTAATAGGTTTGCAAACAACCACCTGCCTTGCATTTGCAGTACTTGCAACAAACTTGATCATAATACTATCCTTTAGTAACACACTTCTCATATTTTTTGCCCTACATGTGGCAGGGATCATGCTTACCATCGGGTTTTGAGATCACAATCTCAAGGAAGAGTACTTGTAGATTGTCCTTTCTCACTAAAGTAATCTAATAACTACCCACGCCTTACACGAATACTTAAAATACAATTAACATACAACATGACATACAGCAACCAAGGAAAACTAACAAATCATAACTACAACATTTTTAAACTCAGGAAATAAGTAGTTTTTTCAGGAGCCCTTAAATACGCTTTCTGGAAGGTGCCTCTCTAATGTTAACAGGAAACTTGTTCCAGAGCCCTCAAGACCAATTACGTTAATGAGTGTCAGCAAATCTACGCTTGGTACAGGAATAACAGCGGTGTACCATCAGAAGAAGACGGTCGCCTCGTCCCTTGTACCACAAAATTACAATCGACACAATTATACACATCTGACAATCAGTAATGTTTGACGGAGCCTGTCCATGAATAGACCCTACACATAGAAGGATTTTGTATATGAGACGTTCCTTAACCGGCAACCAGTGAAGAGTGATCAAAGTTGGGTGATAACTCTGTTCGGGCTGCATGCGAAGACCAAACGCGCAGCTTTATTAGCAAGCGCTGCAGCTTTGGGATCTATTTCATTGGCACCATGTAGTAATGAGTTGGCATATCAATTGCGGGAAAGACCCAAGATTGTACATCATGTTTGCAATTAGCATCAAAAGTGATAAACTACGAAATACTCCTAAATTACGAATATGGTAATTTAGACTCTTACAGATTCGCTCCTATGTGATCGGCATACTCATGGTGGAATCAACATAACCCCAACTTTCTTTACCACACAGATGCGGAAGAGTTGTCACCTATATCTAACCGTATCGGACACAGATTTTTTTCAAAACACAGGGCGTGCCAAAGACAATACTTCTGTCTTTTCTTGATTCAATCTGCAGATTTCATCTGCAGAAATAGGGCTAAGACCACAGTTCCTGTTGGTAGTAGCCTCTACTGCCGTAAAACTCAGTGTCGTGAGTTTTCTTCAGGACTGTTGATGGTTTGAGCACTTGACCAAGAATGTTTCCACCATTTGTATTTTTGATTGTGGGGAGAGATACTTGGTAAGCTCATCTCCCAGTGCCATGCGATACGGAGGGTGTAATATCAGCTTTTCACTCCTGAGTTGCGAACAAGCCTAGAGCTCTTTTGAGGTCAAGATCTCCTTATTTAACTGTGATGTTGTAAAATAAAGACACACAAAGACATCTGTACCTGATGATAGCGTTACTATGTAGTCCTGACCAATGCTTAAATGTCTTGCCATGGAACATCATCCTGTCATCAGCCTTCCTCGTATGTGAGTTTAAGCGAGGGAATGGAGAAGCGCACCCGACTGACCTTCCAAGTCTGTGGCGATGTACTAATGTACAGAGGTTTTGTTTCCCTTGGTAGTGAGCTACTCATCAAACCTCTCATGCTATCATTGAGTATGGTGTCAATGGGGGTTCACTGTTGAATAGCTCTTTCAGCACGACATCAGCCACTCTGCATTCATCGGTTTAAGGTCATGGCCCGATCGCTATAGCCTCGTCCCCAGAACCCCAGATTTTTACAGGAAGTGGTCAAAATGTTGGTATCATGAATGAAGCTACTCATGTTTTCTCATTTACCCTGTGTAAATATTAGGGCCTAAAGGAGTTTGGTTTGGTGTTATGGGCGAAAATTACTCAATTTTGGTCGACCAAATATTAATTAACACAGTAACTCTATTGGGCTTACAAAATCACGTTTTCTAGCTCCTCACATCAAATAGGATTGAAATATCGGTGCGGAACTTTACAGATGGGGTGTTGTGGGTGAAGGCCATTCTATCAATATGAAACTTTATATACTTAACTCGGGCCATCCCACTTGAATGAAGATGTTATTTGAAGATAGTGTCAAAATAAAACTTGGACTGACTCATGAAGTGTGCACTGCTATAGATAGAGGGGGCAATAAACCTCCCCACACACCCACTCACATATCGACTTCATGGCCAATGAGGCCCCTCAAAAAGCTATGATCCACACGTCAGACATTCCATGAACTTGCTGTTGCCTTGCAATCTATTGTCATCAAGCTGGTAACCACTGTGGTTAATCCCATCATTTAATACACACAAAGGACATCAAGAATGAAGAAGGTGGAAGAGGGCAATCAAACGAAATGGTAAGTTCTTGATGGATATACCCAAACCAAAATATCCAGTAGTAAACTTTTGGCGATCTTTCATCAAAAACTGATTTCTCTGCATTCTATGTTGAAGTGGCCTCACTACCAACTATATCACTCATGCATCGAGGATCGCAGTTGTTGCCTTGGATAGTTGGTACAACTTTGTAGGGACAAACCTCCATATGTCAAATGTGATCTCGCAAGATGATTTGTCCTTGCAGGGTAGATTAGCCTGAAATACATTCTGGACTAGGTTATGTTATGAACACTACCTGATATACCTGGGCTCAGTTACGTTATGAACCGTGCCTGGGATATATCTGGACTCAATTGCGTTCATGAAACACTGCTTTGCAAAATCAGGCTTTTCCCCAATGAGCTCCAATGATAGAATTTGGGGCAACAATCCGGTGTTTTTCCTTGGGGTCCTATTGTCAGAACAGTTGACATACTCCCCCCTTGGTTGTGAATTATTATGATTGTGGAGGGGGGTTTAGTTAGTATGCTCGGCTAACAACGTGAGTGTAGTGGCTACATAAGAGGAAATCCAAATGGTAATGGCAGTATATATTAATTAACGCTAATTTAGACGCTAGCGTTGTAATTCTATGAATTGAAATTTCATTGCATTTTTCACTTTTCAGTCGCCATATTGGGCGCCAATTTGAATATTAGCAATATTATAAACATCAAATGTCAGATATAACTTTATATGGTCATTGGACATTTCCACTTACCTTCCGGAATGCTGGATTTGTTTTTTATGGCGGAATACGCCATCAATATATTGCGATTTTGGTAGATTGTCAGTGTTTTGCCACCATTTTGGCCACCATCTTGGATGTTAAATAAGCAAACAAGATTAAAATACCATTTTTAAATGATCTGTGTGGCTGCTTTTTATTTTAACATACTATTGTATTAAAAAACAAGCATTTTAATTATATTCAAAGAATCCTAATAGCTATTTAATTGGTTTTTGGCGGCCATTTTGAATTTGGCAAAAATCAGGCCTTTCTCCCGATATAAATTTTGGCACACAGCCCAAATTGTTCCTGGGGTTCAAATTATCTAAACAGTTGAGCTATCCTCTCCTAAAATAAGTGCATACATCTTACCCAGCTCTCTACATTGGGCCAGTTTCACTTGAAGGTTCAAGAAACTATGGGTATAAGGTGTGTCGCATCTTTTGGGATTAAACTGTTTTCAAACAAAGCTATTGTTAAAGATCAGAGTGTTTCAAACACTGAAAGACCAGGCAATTATGTTGTGGGGACAGTAATCATTAAATTGATGTAAATTTTGGGAATTTTACTCTGAACAAAGGGGACAGCCACAAACAAAGTCTCTTTTGCGGGACACGACGTAATGGGGCGGAGGGCCAATTTCCCCTGCCCCACTTCACACTGCCTGCAAGAGGCAAGGGGAGGAGGAGAATGAGGAAACCAGTGTTGGAACAAAGAACAATAAATGAAAGGATGGTGGGTGTGGATAAGGCGAGTTTACGTTCAACAGGATGGTTTAAAGTCTACCTTCGGGGCTGAAACCTGGAATAGGACTGGACAACAAGATATTGGATTAATTTCCCAATGATACATGTTTTTATTGGAAATTGTGACATTATAAACTTATAAATTATGTTATATCCACACAGAGCAGCACTTAATACCTATGTTTATTTTAATTTTCATTAGAGAAGTTGGAGTTGATTTCAATGGAAATTGGTTTGATATAGGGTCGCCAAAACTGGACCAACAGGTTTTCAAGTGTCTCAAGATAATTAGCTTAACTACGGAACCAGACCCCAAAAATAATCAACCTGAAATGGAGCATTTCTAAAAAAGAATCAGTAACATTCAGTTAAGATGAACTTAAGTTGTTCACCAAAAAATTATCGGTTATTGTATAGTTTTTGGGGACAGTCGGTACATTACATGATTAGTTAGTGGTCTTGGTTCTGCACCAAGGTGTGCTTGCCCAAGCAACAATTTTTCATGATTTTTGTTCATCTTCGTTTCCTTTGTGAATAAATGAGGAAATATACAATCAAAGTTAAATGAACTCCACAGAAGAAGTTACAGTTTATTTTATTAGTGAGCGAGGCTATAAGCTCAATCTAAAATCGGGTGGTGTAAATCTGAAAATTTTTAAACGTCATGGACAATAACAAATGGCTCTGCAGTTACAGAGAATATGGAGTCCGTTGTCTTGCATAACGGACCAATTTACTTATCAACAAACGCTTATTGCCGGAGTCAATGGAACGTGGTGTAAATCGCTTGGTCGCTGATATTCAGGGGAAAAAAAGGAGATGACATTTAATTCGTTTTTTAAAATATTGCACATATAGACGTTAGAACCCCGGTAAAAATGATGTTATAATTTTGAGAGAATTATTTAGGAAAAATTGTGTATTCCAGGTATAAAGGTGCGTACCGTTATAAACTCTATCTATGATCGACCGCTAGCCCTACCATATACCCTCGTCTACGGCGGTCCGGAAGTAAGTAACCTGTTTCTAAAATTGAAAAAAAAAAATTGGCTAATTGAACAAGTGTTTGAAAATTCTCAAGACTGGAAAAATACGAAAGGCCTTGTGAAAAATGGATGCGCCGTAGCGATTGCGTGTCACTTGCGTTGGTTTGTGAGCCCGAAAGTACCCGAATAAAAATGTAAATTTTCTTTCGGTTTCTAAGGTTCAGACCTAAGCACGCTTACATGTTCAAACAAAGAAAGTACACGGACCCTATGATGCAAAAACAGCCATAGAAGCCCTTGTTTTCCGGGAGATAATTGAGATTTAGTTTCAGTTACACACATTCTCCCAGGGGTGGGGGGGGGCTACTCGGTTGCCCAAAATTGGGTAGAAGTGTGTGTCAGCCGGGTAAAAAAAATCGACTCATGTTTATAGTGACCAAATTGTACAAAAACATGACCCTTTTATAGTGTTCCGACAATTTTGAGTCCATTTCTATAGTGGGGATTTGAAATTTTGCACCATTTTCTTAGTATCTTAGCAAAAATCGGCGCATTTTCATAGTAACTTTTCAGAAAATCCGAAAAAACAACATTTTCATTGTGAGTTTACCGAGAATCAGAAAAATGGACCACATTTTCAAAGTAAATTGAGACCAAAAAATTGAAAAAATGGACCATTAATATGTCGTAGGGGTGGGTAAGTATGAAATTTTTTACAAATCTTCTGTAAAACTAGCATATTCTATGGCCATTTTGGATAATGAAAATTATTCAGGCAAGCTTTTTCACTCAGAATAATTTTAGGCTTGGTTTCCGTGGAGTTCACGTTTTGTACAGAATTATATGGGGCTTCTGCTATTTTGGAAAAACACAAAACAAACATGCATCGTCATCCTGGATTGTGATAGAAAACTCACCAATAGATGCTTTATAGGTTTAGGCAATTAATTGTCAAGAAAAAAACTAGCAAATTTATTATCAATGGCAGCAAATATATTTTTCAAAAACTCTCTTCAATGAGGCAAGGCAATGCACAGACCAACCCAAAAACAAGACACTAGTTTGTGAGTGAGTGGAAAATGAAGGAGTTATTGTGGTAGGTCAAGCCTTTGCAACCAGATACATAACTTGCTAAACCTGTTGAATGGTACTGGTGTTTTCATACAGCATGTGCATGTGGTGGTACTATTATTAACATTAGCAGCAGGTAAACTATTGTGTGTTAAGAGGTGTATTCCTGTTGCTATAAAAATTTAAAACCAGTAGGGGAAAGTTGTAGCTGTGCTAATGAGTGGACTACACTTCTTGGCAGTAAAGGACAGTTTTTCTTTATTCTAGACAATCATGAACTTGGTTACTTTGGAAACCTATGGTTTTACAAAGGGAGGCAATATAACCAACACATGTGTTCCATAGGTGGTTGTCATTAGATGTGTGGCAAATATTGGAAAATAACTAATTTAACCTCAAAATCAAATTGACTCATGTACAAATACTTAAAAATACATGGAACCAACCAAAAAAATTTATCTTCAGTTGAAAAAAGCCTGACTCGATTTTTTCAGGAGCCAAAAAGGCCATAGAATCCACTCGTTTTTTTTTAAAAAAGTGGTAACTTGACCACCTATATAGAAGCAATGACCTCAAAAAAGGACCCATCAAAAGTAAGCATGGTGAGAAAAACGACCCATTGTTATAGTAAGGGGTGAAAAATGTTACCAATTTAGATCATATATTTCGCAGTCTGGGACAAAAGACTACACCGTGGAAATACTTGCCTGACCGCCGTAACCATAGTCTGATTATATCAAAAAACTAACGTGCTATACCCCCTCTTGTTGCAAAGGCGGAAAAAGCTTGTCGTTTGTGGAAAATAAATGAAAACTTGAAGCAGAGGAAATTAGTAACTGGCGCAATCTATTATCAAATAAATTTGACCGAAAACAGAATTGAAAATCACGATGAATATGAAGGGTAAAAGAAAAAAAAATGTTGAAAAGGAAATTACACCTTTATTTTGCCTTAACTGGTTTGATTGTTAAGCTTGATAAATTTCTTGTAGATCCTTTAATATTGCTTTCCAATTGCTACATTATGAATTACTTAATTAATCAATATAGAGACAGTAATGATACTTTTGTTCCAGATAATCCCACAATTTCTATATGCACATGATTGAAGCTGACTTTTTTGTTAAAATAAACATTTATTTCATAAAATGCTCTCCACAAAAAGTTGGAATCATTAATCCAAATCAGTCATTTGAATGACCTGACATTCGCTATGAGCTGATGAGCCCAATACATCCTCATTCCCATGCCACTGTTCGGTAACTTTCATTAACCAGTATATGGAGAATATACACCCCTGTTGTTTTTAGGGATGATTTAGATTACCCACGACACACAATATAAGTTTATTAATTTGCTCAATGACCGTGAGTTGGGTGGACGATCATATTCTGTCATACGTGTTAGATAATGGTTATTCAACCATTAGATTAAATATTCTTACGTTATAAGCTTCATAAAACATACACTACTAGTAGGCACATGCCAAAACACAAACCTTACGAATGTGCCTGGGTGAGTCATATTAAAGCGGCACTGGCACATTTTCATAAAATATGTGAAATTCTTCAATTGCTCTCAAATGATTAGTCTAGGCATTGGAAGAGCAGAGATAAGGTACACATAAACATAACATACCCAAAACAGATAGGGAACATTGATCTGAGGATAAAGATATCCAGGTTAATTTGTATTCTACGTTTAAGTTTTCCATATAAACTTTAATCAACAAATGTTGTCTATTACATGAATAAATTTAACGCGTACTCAACTGATATTAAAAACCAAAGGGTAGAGACCGGTCAAACAGTGTGCATAGGTGGGAAACATGCATACGGCGTGCGTGTTCGGTGTTAACGCCATTTTCGTCGTAGCTGAATTTCGCGTCGCCGGCGTCGCGAAATTACAAAATCGTTCCCATTCCGTTTACCCATAAGGAAGCGGGTGATTTGGTCTTACTCATTTGCGGGTGAGGGCTTTTGTATATAAAAGCTTTACAACCATGCAAAATATCGATTTTGCAAAAATCTGAGGGCGCGCCCTATTTTTCAAATGTTGTAAGTGTCTCTTTAAAGGGAAATAAGCAGCGATTTGCTGATACGGAACCAGGTTCCGGAACATCGACAAAAAATCATAAAAATCCATCATAAGGTATCTTTGTTACGGCCAGGGATAATGCTACTAAACCTGCAAGTGGGTTAGATTGGAATTTAGTCCCTATAACGATAATACATAACATTTTGACTGATTTGGGAATGTCTACGGGGTGCGTATAAAAATTGCAACTTGAGATCAACAAAAGCCTTTCCCTGCACATGTCACAGGTTTAAAGCGCGATCTTGTGAACCATGACCATAAAGTTTGACTCAAAAAATACGAATTATTAATTATTGAATCTTGTAATACCACACTCGGGTGTTTAACGGGCCATGGTTAATTTGCAAATAGAATTGATTGTGGTTTGTGTCAAGTCTACAAGGAGGGAACGAGAAAGGCATTCAATATTTGTGTTGTGGTCAACACATTAGGTGAAACTACTGATTTTTTCAGGAGAGTAATTAGGGAAACTTCCAGGGATGGTGGGAATCTAGTTCATGGCCATGACTGAAAATCAAATAGCTTCAACTAATGATGTCACTGCACAGTGGGCAGATGCCTCGATTTCGGTCAAAAATTAATAACATCGCTACCGTTGAGAGTTTGGCCTAAAAGTGGGTACTATGGTTTTTTTTGTGATGTGGAATGCAAAATGACTGTTAGTTGCTGTAAGATTAACCGTTTTATCCATACAGGATTAGTCCCCCCAAAAAAAACCCTCGATATCGGTCAATAATTAATAACATCTTTACCGTTGAGATTTTTGGTAATAAAATTGGTACTAGGGTTTTTTGTGATGCTGATCCTAATAGGCTGCTTTATGCTGTAAGTAACCGTTTATAATACAGGGTGTCCCAAAAAATAAACGAACAACCAAAGCGCCCTTCTTTTGATACCTTAATTACACATGTGAAATATTTAAAAACATTTAAAACTTGCAGTTAATTAGCTTTTAAAAACCAAAAAACAGCTTTCAGATCGGTTGTAAAATGGTTGAATGAAGCCGTTTAAAGACAAAACCTAAATTATATTCTATCGGGCAATACTTGCCAGATGGTAAAGGACCACAGACTCGCAAACAAAAGCATTAACCGTTTATAATCAAACATTTTCTGTTAAAATATTGTACTTTAATATTAAATATCAAAAATAGTCTAGATAATGCTATCTAAGTCATAAATAATAATAGGATAGAACACTCTTTCCATGTTTGAATTTGATATAAATTGAACATAATCTGTGCGGCATCACTTGCCACCTAAAAGCATGTAATTGCAACAAAATTCCATTATTATGTGTAAACGTCTAAAAATCGGGGTGGTAATTTTAACCAATCGGCATCTGATACTGGAAGGAAGATTTAAAAAGGTCTTTCTTGCTGATATTGAAGTCCATATGTCTCAGAATGCATGAGAGACTGACGTTCTGTTCAACGGTTTACCATTTTTTCCTCCTTTAACTACACTCCAAATACTGTACAAAAAGCGACACAAACTGGCTTTCCTATCTTGCGGAAAGGGGATATTTCAGATTGGAAATGCTATCGCGATGAACCAACAAAAAAAATGATTCCAAAAACCGACCTTTTTGGAAGCACTTTATTTAGACACCCTGTATTTGAACCTATGATAAAAATAATATCTGAATTATAATAAGCCTTATTGGCAGCACTGCATAGGCCCAAAATGTGCCCACCACGCGCCACGAGCAGATTTTTTTCATGAGGGGCGTTAAAAACAACCCTCTAGACCCTGGGAAGCAGTGGCGGCGCACCAGGGGGGGGGGGCGGGGGCGGGACATGGGGGGGCATTGCCCCCCCCCCCAAATTTTTTTCTTGCCCCAGTTGCCCCCTGGTCGAAGAAAAATGAAGGATTTGGGGCAAAATTCAGTGATTTGGGGCAAAAAATCGCGTTTGGGGCCAAATGGTGAAAAAAATTCCAAATTTGTTCATATTTTGCCCCCCCCAGAATTTCCACTTTGGCCCCCCCCCAAGATTTTCACTTGCCCCCGATTCCCCCCAGAAAAAAGAGGTGGCGGACACTGCCTGGAGGCGGCTGGTGGCGCCAAATTTTGTTGTATTCATTCACCACATATAGGGCGAACTTTAGTGGCGGTTAGGAGGTGGGCATTTATAGGCAAAAAAAGTACATTGTTTATAACCGAAGTGCGAATAATGATCAAATTCGACTCTTTACTAGATATGCACTTCCAATTTCAAGAAAAAAATACTGGAAATCGTTCAGAGACATGTTGTATGGATAAAAAAGGGCAATTATAAATATAATAAAAAGACAAGAGAGTTTCCAGAGTCGTCTATAAGGCTGTGATTGATAACAAAAACTTGAATCTTGCCAAATTTTACGCATTTTTGGAATGAAGTACCTGAAAATTACTTTAGGTGTTTCCGGGACTTCAGTTATGGTTTGGCGGTACGGGATTCCATAGAGCAAAAAATTTCAGATTTACTACTGTCTGGATGTTTACTGGGCATTGGAAACATAAAATTGACATTTTGAAGGGTCGATTTTTGAATTTAAAAAAATTTTTGGACACCCCCTGGCCCACACTGTGCCCTGGTATTGGTATCTTTTTTGTGCCCTTTTTATTGGAATGGAATGCCCTGTAAAGAATTGGAGTGGTTTATCATCTCATTTCCTGGGACCTTTAATTGTACATGTATAGTTTGAACACCATCATTGCATGTCATTTTGCAGGAGACGTACTGCTATTGATTCAATTGCAATAGTTCTCAATTTTGCCTCCATGTTAACCTTTTTTTCTCCTTCCCCAAACTTACGGAGCATTGAGCAGAAAGCTCAAATCTAAGCGTTGACATTTATCAGGATTCCAACTCCCATTCAAATCTTTGTTTATCAAGTTTGTCACGGATCTACCAGCTGTTCCTCTACCAAAATTCAATTCCTTTACAATTCCTCTTATAACACAAACAATTTCTTCCCCTTCAAAGGTATCTTACCGGTGGTCCGTATCGTTCTCACCCCCAAAAAACTGGATGTTCTCTAGCATTTGGATTACAACACGATTGCTTTTCACCATTTGAAGATTCAATTTACAAAACTTTCATTTCTTCAAATTGATTTCGTGCTGACAATTATGGTTGAGTCCATGATATTTTTATTCCAGTTTTTTTGCGGACGGCATCATTGTGGTCATTTTATAATGCCATTTTAATAAACCCATTCATTAAGAAGTCTCTAATGACGAAAAGGTCGATGTTACAATGGATGGCTTTTAATTTATTAGATACA
Source organism: Ophioderma brevispina (assembly GCA_023653785.1). Lineage (NCBI taxonomy): Eukaryota > Metazoa > Echinodermata > Ophiuroidea > Amphilepidida > Ophiodermatidae > Ophioderma > Ophioderma brevispina. The sequence continues at coordinate 41,562 of JAMKCH010047659.1, read as the reverse complement.
CTACCTGACCAATGTTTACATGTTTTCTTACTGTGTTTTTTTTCGTTGTTACTTTTAGCTTTTGGTGGTTTAAATCCACTTCAGCACCATGTCGGTATCTAATCTACCTTAGAATGCATATCTACCTTCACTTCCGATCATTAGCCATGTTTCTTTCCCTCCCGTACATACTTTAGATGGTAAATTTGCATGTCTTGCATACAACAAGAAAACAAATGAGTATACCCTGTTGAACTGTGTACGTTGTATTTTTAAATGCAAAAGCAAAAAAAAAGTCATTAAATGAATGTTGATGATTTCCACTTCCTTAGCACAGTGGTTGATGTGCCAAACCGAGCGTGAATAGCTCTGTCCATTCAGTAACATGTTGAATGTCATGTGGATTTTTGGTTTCGGTTTTTTTCATATACATCTTGCAAACCAAGGTTTTTTCTTGAACAAATTTGATGTCGACTCCAAATCTTGTGTCCATTTTTTAATGTTTCTTGGGTGTTTTTGGGCGGATGTTTTGGAATTTTTTTTAGTATTTTTACTGATTTTCATATTTTAAAAGGCTAAAACCATCCCCTTTTTTCGCTGCTGTAATGTTTCTTTTTAATAACCCTTAAATATTATATCTCATAGGTTATATTAAAACTTTTTACATTTTGAAAAAGCTCAATATGACATGCTTTGGGCAAATTCTAAAATAATTTGGTGTTTTTGGGCGAAAGTTCTTTTTCTGATTATTAAGCATTTTAGTTCATGAAAAAGCTGCAGTTTTAAACATACAGAAGTTACCAGTATCATAAATAAAAATTTAGAACAATAAACGTGTTATTTTTGCCCATATTTTGGTTGCTTTTAGAAGACCCCTTTGGTGATTTCTGAAAAGGTAAACATTGGATTTGACGGCATTAATTAATACCTTAAACAACGTGCAGTAGAGACTATTGTTGTTGAAATGTTAATAATGAAGGTATATAAAATATTTCTTTCATCAAGTTTAGTTACTGGCTGGAGCTATACACGGTTTTACCAAAGGGGGGGATTTGCCTAAAGCATAATTTTGTGCGCCTGCCTTAAGGCAGGAATTTTGCAGAAACTTGCTAAACTGGGATGGTGAAAAGTGGCGGCCGACAGCCAGAATAAAAAGTGAATAAAAATATGGTACTTGGGGCTCCAAAATAAAAAGTAATGTCACAAACAAGGGTGCACTATAATTATACAAGTAACACAAAGAGGTCACTTTGTCCACTGTTGTTGTCTGTTGATGTAGTCTGTTGTTGATGTAGTCTTTATTGTTGTGAAAGTGGTTAAGATCCGCATATACTTCAATAGTTTCACCACTTTAGGTCCATATGTACAGGGGAGCCCACATTTGTTGATGAGGTCAATTGAGGCATAACTCGGTTCATAAGACCCTAGTTGGAAGCATGACCAGTTTGCGAGAGCCCTTTTCTAGTAACGTTTTCATTTTTGCCTTTGGTTTCCCAACTTTTTCATAAACTGTTGGCAACTTGGATCCGAAGCTCAAATTTTACCACTATTTTAGGTGCCATGATTCAACATTTATTCTGAAAGAATTAGTTTCCCAGACCCTCGAATTGCGGCAAAGTAGTTCCCCGAAAACCCTCTTTTCACCCCCAAAATCAGTAGGCCTACTTAAGTGCAATGTGATTCAAGGATCCCATGTATCGCATTATATGTAGTGGAGTTCATATTAACTAGATTTTTTCTTTGTATTTTAACCACATTTTGCTTAATAAAACCCTGACTGAATTTTTGTATTTGCTCCAATACAAAATTAGCAATTTTCACTATTTGTGGTACAAAAAAGAAAAGAAAGGATTATCATCTAAATCTTCACAGATGTGCATTTTTTTGACCGAAAGCTTTTCACTATTGCCACCCAGGGCATTCATTTTTTATGGACACCTGATATGTGAAATCTCTCATTGCACCTTCAAACCCCGGGTTTTAGTTATGAAATCTAGAGGTCCAATCCCTACTCAAAAATAAATAACATTATCTGTTTCTTCCATTTTCTTTTCTTTCCTTATGTTCATTCCTCTCCTCTTCCCTCCTCCTCCTTCTCCCTTCTCCACATCTGGGACAAAGAAACCAATGAAAACCTTTGCTTGGGCTGTTATTGGCCATGTACATTATAATTACAAACTGGGATAGAGTCCCCGTACATCGTTTTTTTTTCTTTTTCCCGTATTTGTAGACTTTTGAAGGTTCTGAGGCTCTGAAAGAAGAAGCCATTTTTTCTGAGGGCATCTTTTTTATTTTTAGGGGTGTTAGTAAATGATCAAATGTATATAGAACACTAAGGCTTTTGAACTGGAAATTTAATTACAAACCCTTTTCTTATTAGTTTTTTCCTACTTTTTGGGTCCAGTGATACAGGAACCGAAAATCTTCTAATGAAAATGTGTGTGCGATACTCCATATCATTCTTTGAAATAAGGAAAGCTAAAAAGAAGAACTCAATATAAACTTTCCCTTGTGGGTTACTGGTCTGCAGAGTATTCTAATACTAAGCCCCGTAGTGGCCTTACAACTATGCCAACTCTTTGGTTCTTTGGTTGCTCTCCAAAATAAACCGTTGGTGTGCATATTTTTTAAGAAGATCATCAAACATAAACAACGTAGTAGCTCTGAAACAAGCCATTTGGATAAGGCTTCATTTTCTTTATCCATTGGTGATCTTTGTTCTTATTTTTGTCCAATTAAAAGGCAGTTGGCCAATTAACAATTTCATATAGAAACTGCAAGCCTTTTATTCCTTAAACGAAACCCCAAACTATAGAAAAGGTTCAAATTTTTTGGAGAGGTAAATTTTTATGTAGCACAACACAGTTTTAATGAACTGCTATAATGTCTAAATATGTGATACACAACAAATTTTAATGAAACATCCTATGTCTGATTATGTGAATATGAATTATGTATGCCTACAATATGAAAAAAATCACAAATATAATAACTATGCATCAAGCATAAAAATAGACACTTCTTCATAGGCCCAACAATATCTTAGTGAAGGATAGATTGGAAATAAGCCCAAGACCAAATTTTTCCTTGTTAGTCATTTTTCATTATTCCTAATTTTTATAGACAACTAACTCTAAGCCGGGGAGGTGTGGTTCTGAAAGTGACCCCGAACATACGTATTTTTTTCAGTGAAATCTCTTCTCAAATAAAATACATTATTACCTTTAAATTAAACCAAATGCAAGAGAAAATAACACAATTTTGTGCTACTGCAAGAAAAATATACCTCGGGGGCAAATTTTGCTGTATGTTCAGGTTAATTTTTCCTATAATTTGTGTCAATGAACCCTCACAATCACAACATGATTTTGACACACCTACAGGACTAGAACTAATTATTGTGAAGTTTGATCCTTAGCGGTAGTCCTATATTTTTGCGCGAGAGTCCTCGTTTTTAGAGGAGCAAATGGGTACCCGACCGAAACCAAAAATGGCAAGTAAGCTGTGCAATAATTTATATCGCTACAGTGTGAATACTACAACTGGTGACTCGATGGATGAAATAATACTGTACCATTTTAAATAATTAGTAAAGTTGAATTATCCATTAGAGTTGAGTTTGCTTGTGTATAATAGTGTCGGTTGGCAATGGGCTCTTCAAAATTGTGATGGATTTATCCATTTTGATGTATGGTTCTTCTTCAGAGACTCTTGACTATAAAGTCATGAAAATCACAAGAACCTCTTTTTTAATTCTTAGTGTTGGGATGTTTGTGAACAGAGTGTTGTCTTTCTTTGAAAGTTCCCTCCCGACTATTTTATGCTTCCTCAGTAGGGGTTTTATAAGGCAAAATATGCCATAGAGGAGACATACCCCCCTGCTTTATAAAACCATATATACTCTCTGCATTAACTACACGTTGATATAAGAAATATTTTGTATACTTTTTGCGAAATGTTACAATATTTCAATTATAGTCTCTTTATATTTATAAGTTAAACCTAAGGTGATTAATGTACCCAAGTGCCCCAAATCAAAGGTGATATGTAAAAAGTCAACAAAGGGTCTTCTTCAAATGTTCAACCAAAATATGCAAAGATTACACTTGTTTTAGTAATACATCTTTTTCTGATTAGTATTAACTTCTGTATGTGCAACTGCAGCTTTTTCAGTTCACATTTGCTAATAAAATCAAAAAAGAACTTTCCAGCCAAAAAAAAAAACCCAAATTATTATTGAATTTATTTAAAAAAAACACTCTATATGGACTTTCTAATGGTTAAAAATTTTATTACACTATGAAACATAATAATTAAAGGTCGCATAACAGAACATCGCAGAAAAAGTGAGGTTTGAGCCTTTAAAATATCAAAATCAGTAAAAAATAATATAAACCAAAATCCGCCCAAAAAACACCCAAGAACACATTTTAAAAAATGACACCCATGATTTTTGAAATCCTCATAAAATTTTGATTTAGAAAACCTTTGTGCAAGATTGTATATGAAATTTTCACAAAAATACATTTCCCCATGTACTATTCGTTCACATTGAGCACGCACACTGCGAGCGCACTACTGAAGTTCTATGATTTGGCGAGTTAGCCTCAGGAATAGACTGTTGTATGTTATCATACATAACATTCTGACACTGCTCAACTGGTTGAATGTTTTTAATGTATATATATTGGTTATTTAGTAAATAATCTGTTACAAATACAAAGAACATTGGTTTTCAGATGACGTTAACCATAAATCCAACCGACCGTGAGACTTCTTTTGGACACAGCCATCTTCTTATCGTGTCCAACACAGTGGTTCTCAAATATGATCCTGCTAGAGATGGGTACGACGTCCCCTGGCGGCGTCACTGAAATTCTGCAGGGGGGGGTCCTTGTTTGTGCGTTGTTGCTCCAACAGTGGGACCAAGAGATGTTCCATTGTCTGTGGTACTGTTCCACAACCACAGGTAGTGTCCTGATCTGCTTCCAGGTAGCCCCACTTCTGCAAGGAAACTTAGATCGGCCAGTTCTTGGTTCTCAATCTGTTGAGGCCTCGCCATTCAGCCCATGAGGAGTCAGCTCCAGTGGTTCTCACCAGTTTCAATACCAATAGATGTTACTTAGTTGATAGCAAGTCTTTCTTTCCACAATGCGACTCGCGTAAACTCCTTAGAGACTGATTCAAGAGGTTGGGCTTTGCTTAACAAGCTCTCTCTCTAATTTTAAGGGGCGGTTTGGCTTCCGGTCTCTGTCCGGACATACGGTTCTTCTCATTAGATACTTGGCAGCTACGCTCTTGCATACTCGCTACACTACGACGTATGTCTGGTGGAGCAATTCTTGCTAGGATGTACAAGTTCTCCGTTGGTGTTGGACGAAGAAATCTTGTGATAAGCCGGCTGGAGGCAGGGTAACTACTGAATCAAGCTTCTTGGCATGGGTTGATCCTTCCCATGCAGGGCGCATACGCTGCCACATATTAGCACGGGGCAAGTGCAGTCAATCTTATGGTATGTGGGCGAGCACCCCATTTGTGCCAGTGAGTTTGTTCAAGATTTTATTGCTTGAACATTACTTTGCTCTTCGTCTTCTGGATGTTGTCTTTATAGAGCGATGCGTAGACAGGGTTTATCACAGTGCTCTAGGGGTGTTCCAGATCAGGTTACTTTAAGCTGACGTTTGGCTTCACGGTTGCGTACGGTAGATGGAAAGCACACACCTGTGGTCTTGGATGATTTTTGCACTTAGGTTGTTTCATAAGGAGTGAGTTCATCCAAAGCTTTGGAGAGTCAAGTGTGAAGTCGGCATCTTTAACAACTGTGAAGTATGCATCTTGTGCACTGATTCCTAGATCGTCTGCCTAGATAAAACGACACATGTTCCTGTACTCATGGTTGTCGTTGGATAGATGTTGAAACAGGAGGGGTGCAAGCACGAACCGTGTGGTTGTCCATTCTTGAGCCTACGCCATGGGCTCTTCTTCGCCCCTAGTTGAACAAAGAACATCCTGTTGAAAGCAATCCCAGGTTAGGAGGCTTCTTGACGTAGATGGACAATTAACCAAGTTCGATAAACATTGTAATTCACTGGGAAAGGCGATAAAGAAACAACCAGTAAATTTTCAGCAATATTAGCACTTTTTAGAAGAGTGCCCCCAATTTTCAAAAAATTTGGATTTTTACACGGTTGCCATTGGTACACTGTAGTAAACATACCTGTGTGAATGGTTAAGCTCGAAAAATGCTTTTGTCTCACAACGAAGGAATTTTGTAATTAGAATATTAAAATATCGGAGATCCCGATTAATAATTCAACGCTGATGGAAACGGCCTTCCAATGTGAAATAGCCGGAAAGTAGCGCCATGACGTGTCTACGCTCATCCATTAGTTGTTTTATTGGTTCAGGCAAATCAACTTGGAGGTTAGCTCTCGAGGTTGTGGCATATTAATTCATGGACGGAACATAAACGTAGATTTCCAGCTCTGCCGATTTAGTACAATATGGGATCCAAATTATACTTTAAAAAATTCGCTTAATTTATGATAAATACGCATTTTTTCGCATTCTCGTTCGCAGGTATAGTTCTAGACAATCACCACGAACTGTGCCCCACCAAAATATTCAAATTTTGAAAAATTGGAGCGCTCTTCAAAAAATGGGCAAATTTATGTACTTTAACGCGACTTCTTTACTTACAAGTTCTTTGTTGACGTACGTAAGGCCAGTTCATAAAACTAAAAAGTATTTCTTTGTTGATAAGGTTGAAAGGATTAGGTATGATCAGTGTCTGATTCTTTCAGGGCGGCTAGGGAATTGCAAAGTTATAATCCCATCAATCACTTGCTGAAATATTGGCCAAATGTCCAACGCGGCTTGCACTATCAGACCCACTTCCTTCCTGGCTCCATTAACAAACTTTAAATGTCTATTTTCTATCATCACCAGGATAGTAAACAGTTTTCTTTACTGCATAATTTCCTCACACTTAAAACATTCTCTCATTATCCCTGTACTTAAGATATAACTCTTTGGATCATGAAGACTTAAAAAAGCTTAGGCCCAATTGCCAATATCAATATTGCCGAATTTGATGTTTGGAAGCAAAATCCCCTCTCGCCGGGGGAGGGGGTGTGGGAATCCCCATCGACGGGACGCCACTGAACGAACTTGAATTCCCCGTATCATGCAGATTGCTATACTGGGCCTGTGTATGATTAGCTGTAGACTTTGTGCCGACTTTTCCGTGTACAAATGTACGAATGAAACATTTAACATGCATGTAAACTATCAAATGAGACTCAAAATCATGTAAGCTTGGTCAAAACAATCAATTACAACTTCTTTCTTTTCTTTTCTGTAATCTCCACTTTTACTTCTTGACCATGGTTTCAATAAATTGGAAAGCCCTGCTTTGTTTTGACTTTTATTTATTCCAAATTTTCACGTATCAGATCATGTAGAGATCGTGTAAATGTACCGTACTGACCTGAATAGCTTGCAGTATGACCAAATGGCCGTAAATATTGCAGTGTTCTTCCCCAATCCGCTCCATTCTTTCAATCTGCTGTGATCTTCACAATCAGCATTCGCGAAATCTTGAAGTAAATCTATAATCGATCTTATGTAGTCATTCATTTCGGTAGCCTTTGAGTGGCTAACAAATAGAATAGGATAAATAATTCAAAATACTGCGACAGAAGGTTCATCTTCCATTATCGTCTTTTCACTTTTCAACAGCCCGTCGTACGACAAGTTGCCACTTGGTGGTGCTTATCGTGGTGATGTAGATATTCTGACGTTGCTACATTGTCAACTGGCATCATCGTTAACTCGAGGTGTATTGCTGCAAACTCGAAGTGTATTGCCACAAACTCGAGGTGTATTGACGCAAACTCGAGGTGCATTGATGCAAACTCGGAGTGCATTGATGCAAACTCGGGGTGCATTCATACACTCGTAGTGTGGCGCTGTAAACTCGAAGCGGTGCTTCAAACTTGAGGAGGTTTTGTCTGCTCTGGCGTGCCATAAAATTTATTGTCGTAACCGTCTTCAATACGGTTAGATCTGGGAAACACCTCTGTTTCTGCATCTGTGTGTGAGAACCTTGGCGTTATGTTTAATTCCCAATGAGTTGTCCATCAAGATGGAATATGATCTGGTCTTTACACGAATCTGACATGGCAACTCATTACTATACGGCGCCAATGAATATATCTCAAACGGCTCGGCGCTTGCAAAATAAAGCTGCGCGTATGGTGTGTTTGCGGTCGTGATCAGAGTTCGTCACGACTTTTGATCACTCTTCACAGGTTGCCTGTTAAGGAACCAGTAGATACAAAATCCTTAACTTCAAGTCTCTTCACGGACAAGCCTTTCGTACCTTAATGGTGGTCTAATTTGCATAATGTGTTGATGGAATTTTCTAATTGCTACAAGACGAAAGGGCTAGTGTCTCTTCTGAAAAGTACGCGGCTTGTTGTTATACCTCGTACCATGGACCTAATAGAGAGAAGGACCAACAAACATAGTTTCAACAGACCCTATCACAGTTGAGGGCCTTTTGTTATTAAAAACAAAAAAAAAATCCCACAAATATCCCATTTACCTGGCTTTAAGGTAATGCGATTAATCACCCTCTCAGCAGGGAGGGATGACTGCCCTTCGCTCTTCCAGGAATACTGGGAAATCAGCCCGCCTCAAATAGATGGATGTAATCATGAGGCAATGAAGAAATTGAAGCTCAGAAACAAAAAAATTTGGTTATGAAATTAATGAAAAAAACGTCTTCCAATAGCTTGCCATTTCATCATTTAAAACTATTTGCTTATTAACCCTAGTTACCTGCGCAAATTTTTATAACAAACAACCGAAGGGGTACCACCCCCTTGAATTTTCTTATTGAAACATACAATTCCATAAATTGGACCTACGGTTTATAGCTTAGAGTTTATTCTTTCCCTTGGTATCCAAATAATAGGTAGACACAATGATGAAGTCACTATGACGTCATAAGGTAATAAAGTATGAAAATACATTGCATATTAGGAAGGAAGAAACATTGATATTTTGCAATTTACTGGCTCATATAAATAATATTCAACACTAACCATTTCATCATGTAGAAACATTATTGACGTCATTATGACATGTTAGTAGGTTGGTACGCATTTTGGTATCAAAGGAAAGAGGAGGACCTGCGACCAATTGCAATAAATTCAAATGTCTGTGATATCCTGTGTCGGACTGGGCGTGTTGGTATTTCCTCCCGAAGGGGGGTGTGGGAGTGATTGCCACACACTATCCATCACTTTGGGAGCACCCTTTACCTTTCCTATACCCCGGTAGTCGTTTTTTTTATGGGAGGCATGAAACGGAGATTATAAAATGTCAATTGGCAATACATGAAAATATTTGTCACCGGAAAAGGGTGTTTTAGTAGGGCGAAAATAGAAGAGAGCGGTAACAACCCCCCCCCCGAAGACGAGGGTTAATTAATGATAATTTATACATTTAATTTAGGTATAAAGTAGACTTATCACATTCATAATTCAAGATGAAACAACATTGGGCATCAGTTCGAAATGGTATCGGCTATTCTAACAGCCGCAACGGTTAAACAAATTCAAATAACCGGAAGTTTAAAATATTACAATTGGTGGGTTTTGGAGGTGAATTACACGTATGGGCGCGCTTGGGCACCATTTCAGAAGTTATATTTTGTTACACGGTTACTATTGAACTTTCATAAACACGTTTCTCAAGGAGTCGAAGAGAAGTGATCGGAAAAACATTTTTCATATATTTTACAGCTTTTTAAAAATTACGGGTCACAAATCACCCAAAATGCAAGCATTATTTTCTTCCAAGTCGTAGCTCCACAAAGGAATGGACGGATTTGATGGGGGGTTTCGGTATTTTTGAACAAAATTCTCCTCTACTTTGGTGCAACAATTGCCAAAAAATGATGGAAATGAATGTTCCTAGGCCTTTCCAAAAAACCCCTACAGCCGGGGTCACAACATCCGGTCAAATACCAATTTTTGTGGACGGGCTTTCCAGTGTTCTTTTACTGCATTCGACTGCGGCCAAAGACGAATATGTGATCACGGACGGCTGTATGCCACATAATACACATCGAGTGCCTAGCCTTTTGTCGAGATGACATGGGTCCATCGAATTAGGTAAGTGGTGGTTTTCGCGTTGTTGGCCCTTCTCTCTATTAGGTCCATGCTCGTTACCAAGCATAGATTGGTGGAACAGATTATTCAACATATGTTCCCGGCTCTGGGAACAAGCTTCCGATAAAGGCTGACTCAGAGATTTTGGAAATTCTATTTTTTGTGTGTAGTCATTTAAAAGAGTCATTAAAACTAAAGATAAAGTCACCTAAAATGCTTAATTCCAAAAGTTAGAGATGAATCGGATTTCCGTTTTCGTGTAGTACACCATTTATGTACAGTATAAACAGTGCAATAGGATCCGTGTCTTACAAAAATTCGGATTCCGGAATTTTAACAAAGTCGTGATTTTCTATATGAAGGACTTCGAGTTGAGCCTAGCTATTGCACACAGTGATGTATATGGAACAAAAAAAAACAAACAAAACCCCAACCCCCAAAAAAAACCCTACCCCTAAAAAAAAAAAAAAAAAAAAAAAAAAAAACCAACATATAAAAAAAAAAAAAAAAAAAAAACCCCCCCCCCCACACAAAAAAAACAAAAAAAAACACAAACCCCCAAAAAAAAAAAAAAAAAAAAAAAAAAAAAAAAAAAAACACAAAAAAAAAAAAAAGCATTAAGCATATGCAAACCACCACGATTTTGTTTGAAATTGAACAAAAAACAGTCACCCTTACATAGAAATCTATGAGTCAGCCTTTAAAACATTCCACTAGTGTCTTTAAGAGGCTCCTGAAAACATACTTATTTCCTGATGCTCTTAAAATTTGGTTAAAATTGGGTTTGATTAGTTTTCCTTACGCTGGTTGCCATGTTGTATATTAATTTCGTATTTTATTAAAGTATTAAAAAAAACAAAAAAACTAAAAAATCAATAAAATAATTATTGTATTCATTATTATTTTATTATTACTCTCAAAAGTGGCATGCAGAAAAAAATATTGTCCTCAAAACCTCAGGATATTATATAACCCACCACACTATATGTCATCTAATCATAATACCTGATCTATTCATCTGTAATGACAAGCGGAATTGAATGTGTGACTTTTAATCAGATAATTGAATTTCGTCACCATTGCCAAAACGTTGTCTCAACAAATTCCATTCAAGTAATTAAGCCTAGGAATATTTTGAGTAAACCATTCTTTATCAATACGACAAAAAGGACAAAACGTTGCTACATATTTTGTTGACCAACAAGTATGTTTGAGCGATTCCTTTGACAGTAACTAACCCTTTTAATGATGGTAGATTGTTACAGGCCAAAACACTTACATTGTACGTCATTGGATTTTAAGATGGGAAGGGAAATACTCTCAAAACACCCAACCCAAGACTAGGATTGTTCGGAATCGTTTGCATGCCGCTTTATACACGAATCCGAATGTGGTTCTAAGAAAACAAACTTTAAAACCTTTAAAAATGAGGAGGATAAAAGAATTCTGAGGATTGATTTGTCGCCTGCAAGACACGGGGATAATAAGAGAAGCAGTCATTCTTTACCGAGGGTAAGGAGATAGATGATTCACAACTTATTTCGGCGCAAGAATTTGCCTCCTCACCTTCGCTTCCGTTCAAAAATTTTTGTATTCCCTGATTTTTATTGAAATTTCTCACTCAAAAATTATGTTTTCCCCTTCTCTCCTTAATGAAAACAGGTTCTATGTTCCCTCTTTTTTAGGTAATTCCCCCTTAAAATTTCCATTTCATGGATTAATAAATGCCCCGTTCCCTCGGTCTTTTATTCAAAAACTATCTTGTTTCCTTAGATTTTGGTCAGCAGAAAGCTCTAAGGGAAAACCTTTGTACAAATTCTACACTAATTAGCAATGTATATAATGCTACGGTGGTACATGAGGACTGTGCGTGGAAAGTCTATGGAGCGATATTGCAAATGAGCTAATGAAGTAGGGAACCTCTTCCTAGCGTGAAACACCCTAGAAAGCATGTGTACTGTAATACAGAAAATGCTATGGGTATGAGCAATTGTAGGAGTATGTTACAATATGAAACTCGGTGCTAAATCCCGGTGATTAAGTTCAGTTTGGGTTTTAGAGAAAGACAGGTGAAAGACGCACATCGATTTCTACTCGTCGATTTGCTCTCCGCTGAATGCGCATGCTCGAAAAGTATCGCCTGCAAATCCACTGGGAGATTTTTCATCACGACTTTTGAGACTCATATTTTGGATGAATATAATAACGTAAGTGTGGTTTTTCTGATCACAATCTGGCATTTTATGGTTACTGCGATGCATACTCGTAAATTATAGTGGTACTCCTAGTGATAAAACGGAAACATCGTACCTGGTTCACTGTGCTTGGGCCTCGCTTAATGGCTCGGACTCTTTTGTAAGATTGTGAAGTGGTGAGAGACAAAGTCGCAGGAAACCAGCGTATGACATGGTTACGACCTTTCTTCGACCAAGGACGACGGAGAGCAAATTGTTCATGTATTTATATTGAGTGAAAAATCGGTGTTGCGACGGTTGATAGGATGGGACAGTGTGTCATTTGTTGGCTTTTTTGCTACCATTGGAATTTTGGGTCTTAAAATGTAGATGATGGTCCCATGAATCCAAATGCAAATTGTTACCATTAGTTATCTCTTTTCTTTGGTGGCGGCCATCTTGGATTTCAAATGGCTACATTTTCAACATATTTTGGCCTATATCTGGACTCTAGGCAACATAGAAGGCTCAGTTGTCGGCACACACCCATTTTTTGTGATGTCAAGGGACACAAATATTACCTACAAAAAGTCAGATTGTTTTCCTTTCCGGCAGCCACCTTGAATTTTTCACAAATGGCTGGCCATTTTTTAACCTATACTTCCCCCAATATCTGGACTTCTGTGCACATAGAAAGCTCCAGTTGGTGGCAATACCCATGTTTGTGATCTCAAGGAATCAACGTATATTCATTCAGAAAGTCGAATATGTTTCTTTAAAAGGGGATATCTTGAATTTCAAAATGGTCGCCATTATTTATATATATACTAAACTACGACGGCCCATGTCGGACCTTCTGAGAAACAATAAAAGTCTCCATTTGGGGCAATACCCATGTTTGTCTATGTTATGATATTGATGTTGTGACACTGGCAGAGTGTCACCGTGACAGACAAAGCTAAGGTTGAGCCCATCCCCAACAAAAAAGGGTGCTGGAGACCTGGCAAATCCCAGCTACTAAACTATTTAGCAAATTGACGAGCTGACTTTTTTGTAAACAAGTAGCAGCAACAACCAGTGTTTTGAAGTCATGCTTCCTGAGTGAACATTGGTCTCTTCCAATTTCGGATGATGGGTGGGTCATAAAGCTTAATTGGAAGGTCCAACCCTGAATTGACAAAAGAGCATGACACAACTTTCAGCATCATCACATACAACGTCCAGACACTATCAACACCAGCCAATAAATAAGAACTGTACATGAAGCCCAACTGTATGATATTGAGGTCATCTGCATCTCACAAGAACACCCGCACGACACAGCGAATAATCCATGGCTATGCACTTATTACAGCCTCCGCCTGGAAATAAATAGAAAAATGCAGCTCCAGGAGTTTGTGGGGGTTTCTTTTGTCAAGGCTTTCAAGTCAGCCCAGGCTTGTTAACTTTAATGAGCGCATCATGAAGCTTACACTGATGGGTAATCATGCTACCATCCAGATGAAAATGTCTCTCGCTTTCACCATGGACTGTCCACTGCCAACCGATGGCAGTTTTCCAGCCCTAATCTCTTCTGTGGCAATCCCGTCCCTGGAGATTGCGGTGCTGTCTTTGGGCTGATGACGGCTGTTCGCGTGCAGCGGCAGGTCCAGTGGCGGTGGGGTGGTGCGTGAGGGAATTCGTGAGCACGGAATTAGCTCTGTTTGCCACCAAGCAGTAGCGCTGGGGACATCACCGTCGCCCAATGGACTACAATTCTGGTCATAGAGACGTGTTGTGTAACAGATGAGACTCAAGAGCCCTACATTACTTTTTAAGCGATATAAGTCTGATCATAGAATTGTCCTCTTCTCTTGCGGACAGGATGTTACCGTCAGGGTAACCCCTCCTAGAGATCCCATGAAAACAATTGACTGGAAGAAGGTAGCGGAAGATACAAAGCTCTGTGAGCATAACTGTAGCAGGTACCTAAAACAGATTCAACACTCTTGTTGATAAGCTTAAAGATTAGAACCCCAGCACATATATATGCGCCGTCACTTCGCTCATTCTTCGGCCAACAAAGAAATTGGCACTGGAGATGCTACCTAGAAGAAGAAGAAGACTACTGCCTTTGCCTCAAATGACAAATTCATCAAAGCCAGAGAAACGAAATCTGGCAAACCAAGAAAGCACCGTACTAAACCCCAGAGGCTGGCTCCACAAGCAGAACCTTGATGCCGCGTGCTACTAAATCACACTTGATGTGCTTCAACCTGGGCTGAGGAGCATGTTAAGTCCAGGCTCAGCACTTACAACCCTACATCTCAATACAAGCATGCTGCTGCCTGGGATGCAGTGAGGAGCTGACTGATAAGAAAGCTACCCCACCTATAAAATCAAAGGTGTAACAACTGAAAAGCGCCTCGACAAACATGGTTTCCTTCATATTTCAAGCACTTACGTTCTCTACTACTTGGCAACCAGTTCAGAATAACACTAACTGGATGAACCTTTCTTCAATCACAGATAGCATACGGACCTTTCATACTATAGGAGGATCTTCTGATCTGCCTGAATAAACTGAACAACACCAAGGCGCCAGGTCCCGGACAACAATCCTGGCAGTAACCTGAAGAATCCACTTTTTTCATGATCAACTGTTGGAATTGGTAACGACACCACATGGGAAACAAACCAGACAACCAGCTGCAAAATAAGGTGACCGACCTCCAACAACCCAAAAACGACAGAGGAATCACACTGTCACACCACTGGCCTCTAAGATCTACAACTCAATGGTGCTCAAACAGAATTTTTCTCACATAGATCCCACTCTCAGACGAAACCAGAATGGTTTTCCGTAAAGGTAGATCAACATCACCTCAGATACTTGCCCTCAGAAGGATCGTAAAGTGTTTGAGAATTTCCAAAAGAAAAGCTTCAATTGTGTTTTGTAGACTTTTCCAAGGCTTTTGACATGTCAAACAGAGAAGTAATGCATGCTGCTATTTCTTACCGACTATGGTTGTCCCAGAGTTAGACTGTCAAAGCATTGCCATCCTATATGATCATACCATCTATCTCTTTGTGCAGACAATGGATGAGCCCACAAAGGAGTTCCTATACCACTACTCTTTCTTGCTCCGCTATCTCTTCTTAATCGTGGTTGATTACACTCCTCAGACAGTCTTGACAACATTAACGACAAAGGGCCTCACCATCAAAACCCAAGCGTTTTAGATGTCACCAAAGTCAGCATCCCACAGCTCTAACAGCCAATCTGATATGTGGTGCACAAGAATCTACTAACTTAACTACTTGAGAATGCTGCATACAAAGTCAGGCCTCCTCTTAATGACAAGAAGAAGAATATATGACCGTCAATCAGGAAGATAATCATCAACCTATCCTGCACTACAGACGGTACTTAACTCAAAGAGGTCAGGACTTCAAGTACCTGGGGTCCTATGTTCCCGAGGCCGACAGCAAGAAAGACTTCCTGTCACGCAATTAAGACAAGCTTGGACTGCCTGCAATAATTACACCCCTTATGGCAATCTGGCATCCTTCGTCGCCAATTCAAAAACCAAACTGAAGTCTCTAAGCCTGTGAAGAGATTATCCTGTTATATGGATCTGAGACCTGACCATGAAGAAGGACTACAGGTGGACTGGAGGCACCTCACCAGGCTTCTTCTATTATGCGAACTCGTACAAACATATCCTGGCGTGAGCACGTGACCAAAGAACAAATGGAGATATCCCCTTAGCTCCAATCTTACTTCTGTTCCCAACGCCGAGCATGATTTCCGGTCACTGTTATCTTGCGATTGATTCAAATAGTCTCGGACATCCATTTTGAGGTACTACATTGATGCAATTGCTCGAGAACATCAACATGATCACACTGACCAATCCCCCAAACTTAATACAGAACAGGGCACAATGTGGCGCACATACCATGTGAAAACAGCATCTCGTTGTGGCCGCTAGATAGATAGTTGTGGATATGGTTTCAATACTTGAAATTTCATTCAACCTCACTGGAACATATGGACAGCAAATAGCAATTGAAACCCATACTACAACTTTGAAAAAACAAACACCCAGCCTCTCTCTCCCAGGATTCCATGCTTATAAGTGGTTTCTTGTGCATAGAGGATGTATATCTGATAGGAAAGAGCAAGTTGACTATTTTTGCTCATACGGCCATATTATCGGGCGAAGTATATGTTAAAAAATAGTGCCATTTTGAAATAAACAACAGGCTGTCCGATTAACAATTCTGCGGCTCTCTGGATGTAATATCTATTTTTCCTTAACTCACAACAAGATAGGGCCACTAAATGGAGCCTTCTATGTTGCCGCAGAAGTCCAGATATTGGGCGAATTATACCTTTAAAAAAATGGCAGCCATTTGAAATTCAAGATGGCCTCCAAAGGAAATAATTGGTGACTTTCCTGGATGTAATATATGTGTTCCTTGATATCACCTATGTTAATTGTCACCAATTGGAGCTTCCATGTGCTCAGAAGTCCAGATCTTGGCGAAGTATTTTGAATATTTTGATTCAAAATGGCCGCCTGAAGGAACATTCTGTTATTTTTTGGATGTAATTTTGCGTCTCACTGACATCACAAATATGGGTTTTGCCACCAGCTTGAGCCTTCTATGGTTGATCCGAATCCAGATATAGAGCAAAATATGTTGAAAATGGCGGCCATTTTTAATTCAAGATAACCATCCTGAATGAAACTATCTTTGACTTTGGATGTGATAGTTTTGGTTCCTTGACAAATCACAAACATTGGTATGGCCAACCAGACCGATTTGAGCCATTCTATGTTTGTCAGAAGTCGAGATATAGAGCAAAATATGTTGAAAATTGGCAGCCATTTTTGAAAACCAAAAGAGCAACACCACAAAACGGAAGGGATAAAAAAATGGTACATTTAGATTTGGTTCCTGGAACCATTATCTACATTTTATAATAGACGCAAAATTCAATGTAGCAAAAGGGCCAACAAATCTCAAACCAATCAACAACACAAAACCCACCCACGCCCCATCTCTTGAAAGTTCCTTAGTAGGATGTTGCAACAAAACCCTCCCTAGGAGTCGGTTTATAAATACAAACAAAAATTAATAATGTTCTGATTTCTCCAACCCACACCTTTTTTATTCTCTTACTATTTGGCCTTCCTGAAAAACGAGTGAAAGCATCAAAAGGTGTTAGAAAAATTAATCAAAACATGTTAAAAAACTTTCAGCATTATAGTTTGCCCACTTTACAACAACGAAAACCGGCAAAATCCCCCCGAGGACGACGAAGGACGATGAATTTTTAGTTCATAAGTCAGAGTCAACAAAGGTCACAACAATCCAATGGAGGACCTACCTGTTTTTTAATTTAAAACACCCAATAGTCCTTTATAAGTTATAAACAGCAGTCCGGTCTTTTGAGATGGTCTTCCAAATACCGAAGGAGGTCCCCCACCATACAATACATTCAGAACGAAGAAGATAAGAGACATGCCTCCCCCCCACATCTCTCCTCCCCCCCCCTCCCTTCCCGCTATACTTGTTTTTGTTCGTCGAATTCCATTGTTTTTTCCTATCCTTTTAGCCCGCAGTGTTTCTCTTTTCCGCCTAATGCAAATTTCCCTCCCGTTTTCTTTCATTATGAGGTTGTTTATTTAGGAATATGTTACAGAGTTTTTTTCTAATGCACTTTGGGGTTGTGAGGGACATGTGGTCCAGGGGACTATGAAGACCAAATCATGATACCAAAGGTTGTGGTTCGACCCCCCCCATCTCCCGCGACCCCGTATACACACTTTTCAACTTTTTTTCCACGTCCCTATACCTCTCGTACTTTTCAACCCCCAATCGATATTTCGGGTAGCATGTATGGTGAATATTACAATGGCTGATAGTTATTGTGCGCTTGGGCCAGCCTCCAGCCTAGGTTGAAGCGAAATGATTGTGACAATTTCCTGACGACAGCGTAATGATAATAGCTATGCAATTAGCGGGTTGTACGGAATGGGGGTGTTTTTTTCTTCCTTCAGGACAAAAACCCTAAGATGCAGAAATAATAATGATCACAATGCAAACTATTTGAAATGCTCAGGTGAAGTCAGGTGCATGTATTGTTTCTTTCTTCGACACTGCTTGAATGGTTACGTACGAGCTGAGTACGGGAGTAAAAACAAAAGTCCATCCCACATGATTACCGTCGTGAAATGAAAGGACCTTATTTTGCGCTTTGTGACTCTTTTATTTGGGTATGCACCAGACAAATAGGACATTGAATTTTGAGAAGACTTTTTAAGGCATCTAGTACATCTAGGCAAAATCCAGAAGAATTTAAACCTTACAGTTGCTGGGGGGGAAACAAATCGATTACGTCGCACTTCATGCAGTGAATTTTTATTATTATTATG
This sequence comes from Ophioderma brevispina, assembly GCA_023653785.1. NCBI lineage: Eukaryota > Metazoa > Echinodermata > Ophiuroidea > Amphilepidida > Ophiodermatidae > Ophioderma > Ophioderma brevispina. Next base: position 22,800 of record JAMKCH010047659.1, on the reverse strand, counting down.
TACGGACTGTCACTGAGTTGAGGTAAAGAAAAAAACCTGCGCAGCTGATTTCAGGAAATTGAGTACTAAAAATATTACCAAAACTGATGAGCATCAATCACAATTTTCTTCCTCCTCAGTATTTCATGTGTTTGAATAAGATATTTTTAGTTTAGCCTGAAGCACATTTAGCAAAACGACTTATATGCGTCGGATTACAATATAACACTTTTTACAACCATTTCAATAAGTTTGGTAAACTACAAATATCGCCAAACGATTTTACACTAGGTTTTAAAAATAACCGTTTTTTATTAGATGTGTTTCTAAATCCACTGTTGCTTTACCCTGGGTACTATTGTCAAAGTTTACGTCTACATGTTTTTTGTACTTTTTGTTGTAATTTTAACCAAATTGGTATCATTCTGTTAGGTGGTATATAGCACAAGTATAGCTAACACAATTCTATGCACGATCAGCCCACACCCTTACCATTGACATTTAGGATTTTTTTTTTCTTTTCATAAGTACCCTTATTTTGAGTTTGTGGGGCCCCGGAGCACCGGCGCACCTGCAGTTTAACATAATTCGTGGAAGTACTGCATATTATTTAATTCAACACCTATTCGGCAGGCATCGGTAGCTCATGTTGGAATAATACTGGCTTCTATTAAGCTTAAAAAATAAAATGATTCTTACAAAACTTTTTTTATCAACCTGTATGACAACTGGGTTATTAGATTTCGTTCTAAAATAAAGAAAGAGTCACTGCGTACTCAATTGTTTGAATGCACTTAGAACATATTTGTATGACGCACCCCATAGGTTCTTTAAAGTACCTTTTAAGGTTTCTTTATAAACAATTAAATTGACGCTAGGAATACTTTGTTTATTTTTGTTACGGTATTTTTGAACAGAGAAAGGTACTGTTAACCATTTGGTTCTAAATTTTTTCCTTTCTTTCTGGCTGAAAAAACATGCATATTCTGGCAATTAGTACTAGCGCAAAATTGAGTGATGCGGTCATGAATACTCAGGCTGAGACGCATAAGAATAGTGTATTCATTTAAAGATTAACCATATCATAATTCCCCTTCATTGATTTTTGAGAATTTTGGAATAAGCTTCACTTGAAGGATAAGTGTTGCCACACATCAATCAATTTAACACCAGGTCATGGTACCATACTGTCATGTAGAAGTTTGACAACTTCAAGACTGTCCTGAGGTCTTACTATTATCATGGCTGAAATTTGTAGTTAGGGACAATATGTGGTGTAGAATGCTGTGTATTTTGTAATGGCATTAAGATGTTTAATATGTGCTGAAAATATTCGGTGATATAATATGCAAATTGTATTCTAGTAGTCTATGTAATAAAATTAATACATTTTACAGATGAATGTAAAATCTACATGTGGCGAGTGTCATTTAAAGGGGTACTTTCATAACATTAACAAACAACATACACATACTGAACCAAGAAACATCTATAGTAGAGAGTAATATATAATTTTTTTGGCCACGTTGCTAGTACAACCACAACCCGTCCCGCCACAACGGCGCAACCATAGGTTGCATGTATAATAGACGATTTCACGCACAAGCACGCTCGCGTACGCCAGGGGCCAAAAATTATTATTCAAACTATAAGTGATGGCTCACTTACAAACGATGCTGCTGCTAACACAACCACTTGCTGGCATCATGGTGAAGTATGGCCATAACTAGTTCTGCATCTGCATCTCATGTACAAAACCGCTAGTTTCGCTGATTGGTCTATAAAGCAACGCGATTGGTTCATAACAACCAATGAGAAAATTGGTATTATTCGGTCTAAATAAAGAAAGAGTAACACGTACTCAATCTGTTTGAATGCAACTTAGAACATATTTTGTATGAAGCACCCTATCATAGGCGTAAATCCCGGGGGGGGGGGGGGGGGGGGGGGGGGGTTTTTTTTTTTTTTTTTTTTGGGGGATGGGGGGGATATATCCCCCCAATATTTTGATGAGGGGGGATGGTCAATACGATCATCCCCCCAATGTTGATGCCCATTCATGTGTTTTTGACCCAAAATAATCTCATATTTTACCATAATAGTTTAAAAATGGTAATTTTCCGCGCGCTTCGCGCGCATTTTGTTCTAATTACAATTATATTTCATGATTTTAGTTTCTAAATGGCAAAATTTAGAGCGCGCTTCGCGCGCACATGTGCTAGTAATGGATCTTTTCAGCAAACCCCATTTCATTCATAAATTTTCATCACCCCATCCCCCCCAATGTCAAAAAGAAATTTACGCCACTGCACCCTATAGGTTCTTAAACATTTGTTAAAGTACCTTTTAAGGTTCTTTATAAGAAAATTAAATTTACCTAGGAATACTTTGTTATTATTTGTTAAGGTATATTTTGAACAGAGAAAGGTAATGTTAACCATTTTTGGTTCTAAAATATTTTTCTTGGCTGAAAAAAAAACATGCCTATATTCATGGCAAGTTAGTAAGAGCGCAGAAAAGTTAGTGAGTGATACGGTCTTGAATACGCAGGATAAGTACGCATAATACGAATATAGTGCATTTCATCAAAGATAACCATATCACAACATCCCCCTTCTCATTGATTTTTGAGAATTTGGAATAAGTGCACTTGAGGGATATTGTTGCCAACACATAATATCCGGCTAAGTCAACTTAACCAGGTCATGGTACCATACTGTCATGTTGAAGTTTGACACTTCAAAGTATACATGAGTGTATTACTATTATCATGCTGAAACTTGTAGTTTAGGGCAATATGTGGTGTGTGAATGCATGTGTATTTGTATTGCATTAAAGATGTTTAATGTGCTGAAAATATTCGGTTATATCCAAAATTGTATTTGCATGGATGCTATGTAATAATTAATAAATTTGCAGATGAATGTAAAATCTACATGTGGCGAGTGTCATTTAAAGGAGTTACTTCATAACATTAACAAAACAAAATACATGAACACAAGAAACATACTATAGTAGGAGTAATAATTTTTTGGCCAAGTTGCTAGGTACGCCCGCTTCCCCGCCAAAACGGCGCACCACTGGGTTGCATGTAGACGCATTTCACGCAACAAGCAACGCTCGCGTACGCCAGGGCCAAGAAATTATTACTCAAACTATAAGTGATGCATCACTTACAAACGATGCTGCTGCTAATACAACACACTTGCTGGCATCATGGTGAAGTATGGCCATAACTAGTTCTGCATCTCTAAAACGCGCTAGTTTCATGCTGATTTGTCTAATACAAGCAACGCGTTTGGTTACAACATAACCAATCAGAAAAGTAAAAGCATTCGTTTGGGCTAATAAAAGCAACACGTTTCTAATGAAAGCAACGCGTTGCTTAGCCAACCAACCAGGAGGTGAAAAGAAAGAAGCAACGCTTGCAACTTTGTTAAAAGCCAACCAATCAACAACATAGTAAAAGCAACACGATTGCTTAACCACCAATTCATGAAAATGAACAACGTTCGAAAGCACGCGTTGTAGCATACGTTTATGACCCTTTTTAGCTTTGCCAACACTTTTTGGTGTACACATCTTGTCTCCTTTTTGGTCTTACTAGCTTTCGTATGGTTGGGGTCATTTCCCTGTAGTGATCTGTTGCCTGTAAACAAGTCCGCCCCATTTGGCATGCCACTAACTTATAGGTGATCTTGACTCCTGGCATATATGTGACTTGCAACATGTGATCCCTCACTTGGTTGTCTACATCCCGGATAATCACCTTCTGGCCAACATACACTAGTGATCACTCTTCATTTTTTCTCTCTTCCTGGAATTTATTAAGGACTTCCATTGGTTTTTTTTTTATAGATCCTTGGTGATAAAAGCTTGGGAGAGTTGTTCTGATTTGTCTTCCAAAGAGAATTTCTGCGGATGAGGGGATGTTACAGTCCGTAGGTGAAACATTGCTGCTTTGTACTTCTTAATTAGTGTCTTCACAGTCCTTACTGTCCTTTCTGCAAGGCCATTCGAGCGCGGATAACGTGGGGATGAGGTTGTATGTTTTATGCCTCACTTGTGGCACATTCTTGAAATGCTCTCCCGGTGTACTGTGGTCCGTTATCTTACACTATCACACTTAGCGCCCCTAGAAGGCTAAACATGGCTGATGTGCTACTGTCTCGCTTCTTGTATTGGGAAGCTTACTTAAGATAGGGTATTTACAGTGATATTTAGAGCTGTAGCTAGCTTTGACAACGGTGTGGTTGGAATGTCGTATGGTTCCATTGGTTCTTTTCGCTGGCAAGGTTGGTTTTCTTGACATGTTGGACATTGCTTGACTACATTCTCAATATCCTTGTTGATGGGGTCAATTAACACATCTCTAGCTAGTCTCCTAGTCTTCTCTATACCAAACCATGTGGGGATGGCACTTGAACATAAATGAGACTTATAATGTGCCTACAAGAATAACTTTCAGTGTGGATTTTTCATAGATAAAAGTGGTCATTGAACTTTTTATGTTGATATTATAAAAAAGGGGGTCATTGGTTTTAGAGTGAAGTGAATAGGGGATCATTGGATGTAAGTTTGATGTCGAAATGGGGTTCAGCCACAGACAATGATATCCATAAAGATATGGAAGCACCCACACCACCACCACCACCACTCGAGGGTAGCAAATACTACATGGTCTACCTCCATTATCGTTACAAATTGGGTTGCAAAAAATTACCATTTTAACTAAAGAATTGAGAATCGTCTAGTTACATGTTGTCTTACACACCCCACTGCTTCATGTGATAACATAAACTGTTCATGGGGATTAAGAAAAAATACTATGAAGACAAATAAGATCAAATAAACCTGCAGTAACCTAAGAATGTAGCTTATTTAGGTATTAAAGTATTTTGATATACTTGATGGTATGATGATGAAGTGATAGGGGCAAATGACCACTCCTATTATGAAATATACCGGAAAATTACTTAAAATACAACAAACTACTGTTGGCTTTTTAGTTAATTGTTAAATCATGGACAAAAGTGTTATTAAGCAAATGTTGCGAAGGTGGAAGTTAGCAGATGACTTTCATATGTTCAGTCATGGATATTGTCTGATCAAACACAACACCATGGTTTCTGATTGCCGAGGACTGGAGCACATCCAAGTCCCGACCCTGATGGTAATGTCTTTGAGATGATGAAATGTCTGATGTGATATGACGAACATACAATGAAAAATTCTGCCTCTTTTCAACATTTAGTTTGAGTTTGTCCCAAGGCATCCACTCACTGATTTCATCATCTTTATCACGTTCGAGAGCTGTCATCATCTCCACCGCCCACTGATTGTATCTCGCATTGACTATGTCAATTCACTACTGTATGGAATGGCGGCCAGAGATCGGAATAAACTTCAGATATTGCAGAAAGAACAGCTAGGCTGGTGTTCAGATCTAGTAGAAGGACACCAGCTACTCTTTGAACGTGTTGTCTTTAGGCTTATGCTTCTTACATACTGTACAAGGTTTTTTTCAGATAATTGCCATCATACTTATCCGAATATCTCTCTATGTATGGCAGGCCAGGCTTGCGGTGTGAAGATGAAAAGACGGTCCTAACTCTTCCTCGTACAAAAAAGGTCTTTGTGTGACAGGGCGTTCAGCAATGCGGCCTATGGAGCTCTTTGCCAATCCCTGTTCGCCAATCCAGATCTATTGTTACTTTAAAGAAAGGTCTATATAAAATTTTACCTTTTTCCTAAGAATTCAGCATGTTCTTAAGCTAGTATACATTTACCTCACATGATTTTTTTTTATTGTGCTGCTGTCCCTTATACTATAGATTTTATGTCTATCATAATCTATCATAATTATTATGTTTTATAGCATAAATTGCATTTTTATTTATTTATAAAGCCCTTTGACCTTAATTTAATAAGATGCCATATCTAGTGATGTTTGCATAATAATAGGGGCCCCTAAACCCATTTGCCTCCTTAACCTGACCCTATCCGTATCAAATGTAAACTAAATAGTTTTGATTATCAACTAATAACACTAATTTAGCCCATAATTTAACAATTACATAAAAGGTCAACAGTAGTTTGTTGTGTTTTAAGTAATTTTCCGGTGTATTTCTTAACAGGAGTAGTCATTTACCTACCCCATACAACTTTATTCACCGTCATATCATTTAATATATCAAGTATTTAAAGCAATAACAGCACATTTTTGAAGAGCGTCCCCAATTTTCCAAAAATGCTGAGATTTTTGCACAGTTGCATTGGTAACTGGCTAGTAAACAACATCTGTGAATGGTAAATGGTATCGCAAAAGAAGGGATTTTGTAATTAGGATAAATAATATCGGAGATCCCGTTAATAATTCAACGGCTGCTGGAAACGGCCTTCCAATATGAAGTAGCGCCATGCACGTGTCTACGCTCATCCATTAGTTGTTCCGTTGGTTCCGGCAAGTCAGAGGTCATTTTCGTGAGGTAGTACTATTTTCACAATGGACGGACAGAAATTTGGCGTTGCCAGTTCCGTCGTTAAATTACAGTGGGAACCTGACTCTAATTACAAAATCGCTTCTTTTATGTAAAATACTACTTTTGAGCATTACCATTCGAAGCTATAGTTTACTAGACAATTACCAACACAATTGTTCAAAAATCTCACATTTTGAAAATTGGGGGCCCTCTTGAAAAAGTATGCTGTTGCTGTTATTACTTAACTCTTAAAGCAATTACAGCACATATTTTTAAGAGCGCCCCCAATTTTCAAAATTTGATATTTTTGCCCAGTTATGTTGGTAATTGTCTAGGAAACTAAACCTGCGAACGAGAATGCTCAAATATGCGTATTTATCATAAAATAAGCGAGTTTGTAATAAGAATTGGGATCCAAGATTGTACTTAACGGCAGAGCTGGAAATGCTAAGTTTATGTCCGTCCATGATGAAATAATGCCACCTCAAGAAAACGACCTCTAACTTGACTTGCTTGAACCAATAAAACAACTAATAGATGAGCGTAGACATGTGCATGGCGCTATTTCCCGGCTATTTCATGCTGGAAGGACGTTTCCAGCAGCCGTTGAATTATTATCGGCGATCTCCGATATTAATTATTCTACAAAACTCCTTCGTTTGCGACACATAGACATTTTCGAGCTTAACCATTCACAGGTATAGTTTATTAGCCAGTTACCAATACAACCTTGTCAAAATCTCAAATTTTTGGAAAATTGGGGGCGCTCTTAAAAATGTGCTGTTATTGCTTTCGGTGACCAGGGGGTTCTTATGGACCCCAAATTTGTTTCCCCTTTACGCATGTGATTTTTCGTCTAATTGTTTTGTAACTGGCTGACTTTTAAATGCGCTTCTTTTCATACAAAAAAAAATCGAACAAGCCCAAGCCGTTAATGAGTTAATGGGGGGGGGGGGGTCCCATGGAACCCCTTGGGTACTAACGGAGTCGGTTGAGGATATTTTTTAAAATTCAAAGAACCATAGCCATATTTTCTAATATATGTGCACACATACATATAAGTAAACAATTATTAAAAATATTAACCCTTTATGTGCTGAAAACAAACAATTTTATCATGGACGTTGCTAAACCGTTGCCGTACAAATTCTATAGAAAATGCCGTGTATTTCGCAACAGCCGTAAAAAATACGGGATTGGCTAAAACTGCAAGTTTTGTGTTAAATATATGTAATTTGGGTCTTCTAAAGTAGTAATTCAAAAAGAATTATACATGATTGTTATCAGTTTCATTTTTTAATTCTTAAATACATATAGCATTTTAAAAATTTTGTGTTGCATTATGTTCTTTTCATTATAATATACATATGTAATTCAAGCACGCATTGTTTGGCTCTACCAACTTGATTGCTAGGTGCGACAGCTTGATGATTGTCCTTTCTCCGCAATTATCTATCCGACTCTCAACTTGCTGCCATGTCCAACTTCAATCAATTTGGCAAAGTGGGGTTACAGATGACAGGTTAATAACCTTTAGCTGTAACTATTTTACTCTTTTGCTATCATCTAATGCTATTTTATAATCTGAGTATGTGAGTGAGAAAAAATAAATAAATGAAACGGAACTGAAGAATATTAATGGCAAAATTCCACATCAGGTGTCATCCGTAACAAAAAAACACCTTTCACTCTTGGATAGAGACGTTCCTCCCCAGGCGACATCAGCAAGTTGTAGTGGACGGCTAGTCTTCTCAGCGCGCTCCAGTCGAGTCCGGTTTACCACAGGGAACGGTGTTGGGACCTTGCTCTTTTTAGTCTACATTTACGACATGCCAAATAGTATCTTTATTGTGAGGGTGTTCGCAGATGACTGTATAGTCTACCGAGAAATTAAAGATCCTGAAGATGCCAAAATTCTACAGGAAGACGTCAAACATCTCTGTGACTGGGAATCAAGATGGCAAATGGGGACCACTCTAAATACTACTCTATGAGAGTTACCCACAAAACCAAGGCTTTTATTATCCGTTACAGAATGGGCGACAGCCTTCTCGAGGAAGTGATCATTATCCCTACTTAGGAGTGGAATTGGCATCTGACCTCAACTAGAATATTCAAATCAATCAAATCACCTAAAAAACCAATAGAACCTTAGGTCTTCTCAAGCGGAATCTCTCCAGGCTGTGACAAATCAACTAAAGAAGCTGCATATAAGGCACTGGTGCGCCCTCTACTTGAGTACTACCAAACCATCTGGAACCCACATCAAAGCGCCAAAATCGAGGATAAATTATAACAGATCCAGCGTATAGCAGCTTGATTCGTATTGCTAGACTACGCTAAGATATCTAGCGTATCCAATATGCTTAGAAAACTTGCTTGGGAGCCCTGCTCTTGGAATGTAGGCGTACCAAAGCAAGGCTCTGCATCATATACAAAGAAACACATCACTCACACCTAGTAATGTAGCTCATCTACTTTAAACTCAGACCACTACCAGACAGATCAGGCAATCTTCATGTCTTTTCATATAAAAACAATTATCTCCATTCTTTGTATCTGTGGACTATTACTGAATGGAATCTTCTTCCGGATGACACCAGACCTGTCCCAAGTTTGGACTCATTTAAGACTAAGCTGAACGATTTTAAGGACATTGACCTCAACCGCCTTAGCAAACTAGCATACTTAAAATTGAGTTCCTCAACCAGCGGCCGTGGCAGCGTTAACTATAGCCAAACTGATGGCGATTTTTCAGGAGCGGGCAGGTACAGATGCAGATAACAAAAATAAGTTATGTCCCAGCCACAAACTGTCTTCTTTGCAAGAAAATGACTCTTTATCCCCTCATACAATTCAGAAGTATTTGTTTTCTCGATGTTCCGTGCATTTTACAAAGCTTTGTTTAAAAAACTCAATCTTTAATTCACAATACCTACTCAAACATGAATGAAATATTACTTTGTTTTCAGAGATAGATTCAATTAGTGAAAGTTAAAACAATTGACGCCAGCGTCTTTCTTCTGTCTTTCTTTGTGCGCTGAAGTAAAGGATAACATGTACAGGATAGTCTTTGTCAAAGACTCGGTGTTAAGAAGTCGTGGGATGGGAAAACCCAGAGAGGTTCGAAGAACCGACCAATTTGGTCCCTTTAGCTGATAGTACCCGTTAGTTTATCTTCCATAGAGTAAAATACCTTTACAAGGGCTGTAAGCTTCTGTAACACAGACTAGTACATGAAGGAGTTAATTTTACACTCTTATAACGCGTTTCCATGAAGTCATCATTCAATTAAATTAAAGAACCTCATCTTACTTTCGTCTACAGAGCCATCTCAATTGATCTAATCCCTTAAAATATTCAAACAATCTTAAGTTTGCTTTAATCTCAAAACAACCTTTGAATATTCTTAATTCTCTTTTTATTCGATATAGTCTCAATGTCAGTGCTCGCATTTAATTTTTTGGCGCGAGTTTGTTTTCTCGAAATTTAGGGTTTCTTTTTTTTTGTAATTATAGAAAAGTGGTTATGAAATATAAAAAAAAGGTAACAGTGACTTAAAGGTGGGTGACTTGATATTATTCGATTTTTCATTATTTTTCCTCACATGAAAACATATCACCAAAACTCTACTTACAAATTTGGAGTTTAATCGGTCCAGTCGTTTATAGTAGAAGCAACTATCATTTCCGGTTTCTCGACCTTTTCGCGCTCGCTATATTCAAAGAATATATCACTAAGCTGTGGCCGCCCAGTCCTACCATTATACATGTTGACCTCACATGACCTTTGACCATCATGGCACATGACCCTTTTACCTCATCAACATTGAGGGATCCATGTGGCACCTATGACTCAATAATTGGAACTTCCCACTTTTCATGGAGGTCAATTTTTACATTTTTAAGCCAATTTTTCAACTTAACCTCACGTGACTTTGACCTTGGCACGTAATCTTTGACCTCATGAACAATATGAGGGATCCCATGGTTTCCCCTATGACACAAGTTTGATAAAAATTGGATCGATTAAGCCCAAATTAATTAAATACCAAAAATATAAAATTTGTTGCAAAAATATTGGGCGAGACGCGGTCGAGCCCAATATTTTTAAACAACTCATAGCGAGACCAATTAATTAATATTGGGCGTAATCATCCAATTTTATCATATCATGTTTTGGATCCAATATTTGTCCACACTTGGACACCCTCCCCAAAACATGATAATGGTTTTTCCAATGAACTTCAACTTTTCAATTTGAGGTAAATTTAAAAAATCTTAACATTTAGTGACCCACCACACACCTACACACAAACACCCCTACACACACACACACATACACAACGCACAACGGATGCAAATCGATCGGGTACTCACCTTTAAAATGTGTATCACTTAATAAGGAAATTGTTTTAATTTATTTCAACCCCGCCCTTTACTTTTTGGTAATGAAACATGTACAACAGGATGTGGAATGTACAGTATCAGTTTTCGCCGCTGAGAAGACATACATCTTGCGCGGATGGTCCAAACAAATTGCACTTGGGGGGGGGAAATATGTTTGTTAATATGTTTGCAAAACAGGCACGTTGAAACCATTGAATTGATCGACCGACTTCGCGATTTGAAGTTGTGTATTCGAGTCCCATGCAGCCAACGTGTTTGTGCACCTGGGCAAGGTACTTTACGTCACTTGCAATCAGCTCCACCCAGGTGTAGAATGTGTCAGCATGATTACTTGTCGTGCGGGGTTAGCGACCACTCAAATTAACACGGAGAAGTCTAGCCCAACTATAAAACAAGATGTTCACTGTGGGACGTACTGTAAGTGCAAACCACTCATTTACCTTTTACCATATAGCAGTAATCTGGTCGCACCCGAAATTACAACAATCAATCAAAGGTTTTTTCGCGAGCCAAATTAACTGCGGCGAAAATCCTCATCTCATAAGTAATGATTTGCAGCTCACTGAAAATAAATTCGCCACTCTGAAATAATTTTTCAGCTAAATTTCAGGCCATCAGAATAGAGCTGTCCTGCGAGCTGAAATGTACCCATTTATAAAGCAATGAATTTAGGCGAGCTGAAATTCATTGCTTTGAGAAAAATATTCTGATAAAAAAATTCAGATTGCTGTAATCTCACCTCGCTGAAGAAAACATCTTTCCTATTGGCTGGTGGCGAGCCGAAACATAGTTTTTTAGCATCAAAACGCCCAACAACGAGATGCTTTACAGCCCCAGTCGGCCAATCGAGATGCACTTTAATGAGCGCGGAGTAATTACCTCAAATTTACTGTCCAAATGCCGTTTAATTAGAGAAAACACACCATTAAAGCCAGTCAATCATGAAAAATTACAAACATTGCAATTTTTTTCATTTAAAAACTAACTGCATGATTTCAACCCTTTTAAGCATATTTTCTATATGCCACTGCAAGAAAGTGGTCATGATAGTGTGTAAACCGGCCAGCACAAACGAGCTCTAGATGACTCTTTGCACACAGCATTCAAAGATACCTAAGTCCATGATGATCACAGTTGGGGCTGCGTGCTTTAAGACTCTCCAATTGTCTGTTTTGCTGTCGATACCCCGCAAACTTTAAAAAAAAAATCGGGCCAACATTTGCTGATGGTTGGATTGGCATTGCATTGGTCTTTAAGGTTTAGGGCAACATTGGTAAATGGTCGGTTGGTATGCACGTATTGCCAATATACAGCCAATCAATATCGTTCTGTCTTTGTGGTTAAATATTGAGCTAGGTTTGCAGCAAAGTATGTTGGGCCTAATATCGGCATAATGTCAACTTGCATCAACTTATCGCCGACTTAGACCCGATTCAGTACGATATCAGTGAATTCTCCGTGTTTCTGAACGCTTTGCTGGCTCCTATATAGCCGTCCTATATGCGCATGCTCAGCGCGGACTGATTTCCCCTCGGCGGGGGCCAATATATGATGACGGGTTACGAAGGAGGAAGGTAAGCTTTAAAATTGTCACATCACCTCCATTCCTGCTATTACTCGATACAATACTACAATATCTATGAATTATTGCATATATATGTTTTGAACAATTTGTGGTAAAGTTAATGCTGTCAAATTCTGTAATTTTCGTAAGCTTTTAGTCCCGGCTTTCAGTTGTCTCGGTGCAATGCATTAAAGGTGCACTTCGATGATTCAAACACCTCATTGTTAATAGTTCACTAAACAGGTTTTTCCGGATTTCAGTTGTTTCTGACGGTGCGTTTTTTGATGTTATGAGGCAATAATTGTATCACGCATGGCTACTAGCCTAGGCTGGCAGGTTAGGGCCTAGCCTAGCCTAACTCTATCGGTACTAGCACAATCCAGCCACGGATATATGCGTGAAGTCAAGTGGGAAGAAAAGACGATTTTTTTACTGTAGAAATATATACACTGTATCTATATATATTCTATAATCTATCTATCTATCTATATATATATATATATAGATATAAAATCATTATTATATATTATATACGTTATCTATATAATGTATTAGAATTCTGTATATAGATAATGTCAATAAATATTGCTCTATAGGCACGTCAAGGAACTATTCATGGTTCCACTGTTCCATTTAACCCTATTACGGGGAGGGGGGTAAAATCCGTTCCGGCATTTAGGTCATGCCGTCAAAGTCGAAGGGGGCGGGGTACATTTTTTGAAATTATTATGCACAGTATGGCTCCAAGGGCGTTTTGAGTCCATCCCACAATGCACCATTTTTGGGAAATTTTCAACCTCGATAGGGCATCGTTTCACGTAAAAATTCCAGGTAACACATAAGAACCCTGACTTTAACGCTCGTTTTAGCCCACACAGCGTTGAGTACTGTTAGTTATAACTATCCCCTGGTATCAAATCATAAGCATCGGGTGCTTAATAACGAAATCTCGAGGGAGTGGTCCCCCCCCCCTTGTAAAACGTTTTACAAAAAGGTAATTGTCAAGACGAGGGTTCAACACATTCCTATATCCATTTTGCGTTTTTCAGATATACATTCATGCATAACACAGCAATTTCGTATAGTCTCACCTACTAAACTGCATTTTTACGATTTTGTGTATCAGTAGGTCTATACCTTGTGACTATAGTGGCGCGAGAAATTGAAATACATGATGTTTGACCAAATACATTTTGGTGTTGTTCTACTAATAAATGAATATAGAATAATATATTAAAAGTCTCGAAGTAAAGGTGCGGGGAATAAAAACCTGCATTGCAGGAAGCAGGTTTGTACGGGGGAATCAAAAGTGGGTATAATTGACTGAAACCTATACCAAAATTTTGGCCATATCCCTAATATTAAAAAAGGTTTTGGTTGCCCTATCCGTGGATTATAGTTTAATAATTCATAGGGCAATAAGGTTCAAGGTTTCTTGGGTAACATTTTTAGAAGGATCCGATTCTTTCTAATGGTCCCAATTCTTCATAGAGTACCGCAAGGACTATGAATATAATACTTGCAACTCATTTCATCACCATTTGGTCAAAATGGTACCTTTGGTCTGCATTCCCTTTGGGGTCATTCATCTCTTACCACCAAAATGTTAAATGCGGAGCAATAATGCATTTTTCCGTTAAGGATACACCAAAACAACAATTTTGAGACTAGTTTCGTCAAAATCCGGAGCATCTGAAAGAATTTACCCCAGGATACCTTGAACCGTCAGGAGCCTATAAATCACGAACTAATGACCCGTGGATATAGCAAACTATATATACTATATATGCCGATCAGTTTGGTGTGTCATTATGGTTCTTTAAGATTCCCAAACCTCAATTACCCCCAACCGTACCTGCCAGGTATTGTTATAATTAGTGACAGTGGCCACATACCTAAGTTGACCCCTCAAAAAAGCTTGTTTTGCTAAAATGGCTGCAATTTTCAGCTAGATATCATTGTTGGGTTCTGCTTAAAGTAGCATATATAAGCTTCCTCACTCTATTTAAAATTTTCAGGCCGAAAAGATATCTCTTTTCTGCAGGGAAAAATGGCCGGTGCTTTTATTCCATAGTACCGTTGCTGAAGCTTAAAGTCTGACTCAGAGATTTCGAAATATTAGTTTTTTTTGTGTAATAATGAAAATAGTAAACTAGAACTAAAGATAATCCCTAAAATGCCATTCGAAATTTGAGAATGAAAATCGGATTTTTCGTTTTGGATACAGTAACATTTATGTGTAGTAATTACGTCCCATAGGATCACTTTGTATAACAAAAATTCCGAATCCGGATTTTTATAACAACGTTGTGATTTTCTATATGAAGGAATGCGTTTAACTTAGCAATTTCATCAACAGTTATTAGTATATGGACCAAACATATGTACTGCAAAAAACCCGATTTTTTTGGAAATTGAGGGCGCCCTCCTCGGGAAAATCTCTGAGTCCTGCCTTTATAAACCCGGATTGTGCACTTCACTTGCTTTGATGCTATTTTATATGCTGTCAGTAGTGCTATCTAGCATTCGATATCACTGCATGTTGATGACATAGAGTGTCCAAGTTCGTAAAATACTCAAACAGTTTTTGGAATCTCTTTGAATTTGCCCATGTAGTTCAAGCAAGATTCATCCATGGCCTCCTGTCCGTCGCAAGCGACTATGGAAAGCGCCCACATTATATCACAGGTTAGGTGACAGCGACGTCTTTGGCTGAAGAGGCCAATCCTAGTGGCAGTCTCTGCCAAAGGTGCTACATATATGGTATGGTCCAGCTTGAACTATCGCAAGGATTCTATGGCAGCTTTCCTTTTTTAAGCTCGCTCTTCTCAAACGCTGAATGATCTGTTGTTCCTCCAAGCTCAGGTGTTTGCTTCCTGTTCTCCCCGCCAAAGGTGACGATTGTCATCAATTTTCTCCCGCAGCACCCAATCAGTTCAGGGTACACATATCACGCTTACAAATATCCTTGTAGCGGAGCATGGGTCGACAACTTTCCTCTTGCCAGATGTAAGCTCAGCATACATGAATCTTTATCTTTCGATTACTGCATCCTCCATTCGGCGGACATGGCCCGCCTCAAGAGTCTGCGTTGTCTAAGAATGGATAGAATGGTGGGGAGTCCAATACGATCGGGAGCTCTGAATTTGGCAGCATGTCCCTTCCAAGTGACACCCAGAATCCGTCTAATACAGCGCAGATGGGAGCTGTTGAGTTTCTTCTCAATCCGAGAGTATGTAGTCTCCTGGTCTCACTACATACAGTACTGTGCTGAGATGGCAGGCGTTGTAAACTCTGCCTTTGCTATGGACAGCTTCGGAATTTCCCACACACGCGTTGTAAGCCGGGCAAGAGTAGTTGCAGCTTACCACTGCGTTGGCCGATTTCTGCATCGAGAGAACAGACTGTCACTGATGGTGGACCCTAGGTAGGTGACGTCCTATACCCCTCAGTGTGTATTGTCGATTGTGATGACAGGTGGTTCTTGCGTATCTTGGGCAAGGACATTAGTCTTCTTCAAACTGATGACAGGTCCGAAGTCCTTACTGCCTGTGAGAAGCGATCTATGAGCAGCGTGAATTCTGCTTGGAATGTGAAGTAATTGCAGCATCATCAGCGAACAACATTTCACGATTCACTATCTGACGAACCTTTGTCTAGCTCTAAGGCGTTGCAGGATTGAAGATCCGACCATCAGACCTGGTTGGCCTGTAGTGCCTTCTGTGTCTTGTATCTGTGCTGTATGCTTTCTTCAGAAGTACTGAAAATAAAAGAAAATCCCAAGATCGGTTTTGGGGGCCAAAACACAATCATTTTTTGAAATCTCTTGAATTGCCCATGTATGTTCATGCCATATTACAAGTTACCCAAAAACAGGTTAATTGTCAAATTTGAGGGAGATGTAGATTTTGCCAACCTCTAATTCCCTACCGTACCCCCCCCCCACCCTACTGCCCCGGCATTGTTGAATTTTGTGACAGTGGGCCACATACCTAAGTTTGACCCCCAAAAAGCTGGGATTTGCCTAAGGGCTGCATTTTCAGCTATGATATCATTGTTAGGGTTTGCTTAAGGAGCATTATGTAAATCAGAAGTGTCCCTCACTTTATTTAAAATTTTCAGGCCGAATACATATCTCTTTCTGCAAGGGAAAATGGCGGGTGCTTCTATGCAAATAATCAGTGCTGGGTGGTGATTTTAGTCGGGTGCCGATTTCCTCTCACAGGATGCTGTCACCCTTGTAATTTCCATGCTGGCAGGCCGTGACAGTATCAAGATCGTCTGAGAAAAACCTAATATTTTAAGGTACTAGTACCAGTCGCAGATAGGCGAAGAATTAGAGTTTTCTTGATGCGTGTGTACATGAAAGTATAGGCGTTTAATTAGAGTGTGAAACCTTTTTATTTCGCAACACTTGTAGATCATTTCGCTAATGTCAACGCGGTCTTCTTTTGCTTCGTGTTGAGTAATGACCAACGTTCCACAGAGCCTAGCTCTCAACACTAACTCTAGTAACTCGAACTGGGATTCAAACGCTGTCGAAAAGTGCTGTGCTATTTAAGTAAGTATATGTAAGGGTTCAAACAACACTTTTGAATAAAAGAGTATAGGATTGATAGGAACTAACTACAATTTCTCACATATATGACGGCGTTTATCAGTCCAAAAATTGGCTCACAGTGGATGCATTATGTTTGAATTCGATTCCACTCGGCCCCAAATCCAAACTTGACTCAGTAAACTCGGCCCCAATTCACTCGCGCGACCAGCTATAGTAAGGCGAGCCTAGTCTTGTACCCCAGTGAAATGTACGTGACCCATGAAATGTTCCTTTTGATGTAGAACAATTTGGCGTTTCCAAATGCTATCGACACATTAATGCAACAAGATATTTAACATACAGTGTCCCTAAAAAGATGAAAAGTCCGATTTTTTGCACTGATGTTAAAACTTTCAATAAAAATATCCCATGCGAGAAGGGATAAACCTGGCATAGAAATCAGCCTAATTGTGGTTTTATATTGAAATAAGTTTTAAAAATCCCTTTTATTTTCACTTTTACAACATTTCTTTAGCCAGTATCAGGTAGGAAACTATTAGTGTCTAATCCTATATAAATTACTATAACTTTACACAAAATGGCAAAAATATAGATGACTTGAAGTCTCTCGTGTCACGTTTTACACACACCCACTGTCCTATGGCCAATGTATTCACATATTTGCTTCTACTATCCAAGTTACGGTCTGGACCGAGGATTTCCTTCTTTAAAAGACACAGACACAGACACAGATGCATGCCCTCGTTGTTGTTTAAATCAACAATTCTGGCATGGTTGTAATGCTTTTACACGTATTAGAGCTTATTAGCCCTGACCTGAAATTATAAATCAGATTATAGCATCCAAACACACGCTTATTCAGTAAACCTCGGTTGACAGTGTAAACTACACGCAACTACACATCTGCGTTGATTATCCCTTTATGCTCCCTTCCCCTACCTGCGTGCGTAATCATATGAGTCCACAGTTCGTGTATTTTAACATTTGCTGATTAAAGATTGCCATTATAGATGAGGTGACATTGACGTCAACGCCGGGCACGACAAAGCACTGGCCCGGCTGTATGGGTGAGCATCTGCAGGGCTTATGCTTTTAAAGTGCTGTTCCGACTTGATGTGTATTGTGTTCTCTACTTGATATGAGAGCCTTGGCACTTGCACATGCACCCCAGCAAGTACCGTGGGAACCACTTCGGTTTTGATGCAAGACGCAATAATGCATGGTTGCAAAGCCTATTCAATACTGTGCTAATTAATTATGGTTAACGCACTAAAACGGGCGTTTATTTTTTGAGTTATATCTGGGATTAAAATGGATTTGAGGGCTCAATTTCAGGACGACAATGAGAAAAATACGCCTTTCATCTGATCAAAATCGTATACTACTTCCGGATAACTCAGGGGGGGGGGTCCCCTAAGAAGATCGTAACACCAACTTTAAAATTCGGGCTCATCAGCGTGATAAGGCTATGGAATGCTGTAACGGTATGGGCATATTCTTAGCACCTCTAACAGGTCAGTGGACCGGGTGCTAACTTGTGTTTTGTAAACATTTATGTCACCTCATCTATACGTCTACAATCAAAAAATATATATATCTATATATATATATCTATATATATACTATTAGATATTATATATATATATATATATATATATATTATATATATCTATAGTAGATATAATATTTTGTTTCCTTCTCTTTTTACCTTGTTTTGCTCCCTCCCGTTGTGGGATTACGATCGACATCGCAGAAGGGCATGACCCTACGCTAGTAGCCAAGAATGGCCTACCCCAAGGGAGATTGCTCTCACCTCTCCTGTTCACATCTATACCAACGACCAAACCTAGGAGTGCAGGACCTGTCGTTTTAAATCTAATGCAGATGATCTTGTAATTAGCGCACCAGATGCAGACTTCACAGTTGTTGAAGAGAACTCTCCAAAGCTTGGATGACCTCACTCCTTACTATGATTAAAACCCCTGTGCAACCGTCCAAGACACTAGGTGTGTGCTTTCCATCTACCAGGCCCGTGGAGCCAAACGTCAAGCTTAAAGTAACCTGTTCTGGAACAACCCTGGGTAAGCCACCGCGATAACCTTGGTCTACCTAGGATTTGAATCGGCACTCTTTCTTTATAAGCCCCACCTCAAGAAAGCGAAGATAATTATGTGACGCAATAACATCATGGAGAACTGTACATCTATCAGAATTGCTCCACCAGCAGTGTAGCGAGCATGCATAGCGTAGCTACCAAGTATCTAATGTGAAGCACCTGCTGCCAACCGCCATTAAATCCAACAGAGCTTTTTCTTGAGCAAAGTCCAACCTCCTGATCCGTCCTCTAAGGATTTTTTAAGAGAGTAACATCCTCATTGGTATTTACCTGGTGAGAATCTTCCCCTGGAGCCTGACTCTCGATCGGGCTGAACGGCGATGCCTCAACAGATGGACACCATACATTGGCCAATCTAAGGTTTCCTTGCAGGAAGTGGAGGCTACCTGAAGTAGATCAGGACACTACGTGTGGTTGTGGAACAGCACAACGGACAATGGAACATCTCTTGGTCTGCCCACTGTTGGGGAGGCAACAATGCCCTGTCATGGAAAAATCAACCCTGCCACTAAACTTGACTCAGCATTAAAATGCCTCCTGCCGGCTTGTCACAATATGTCTTCGTCCACACAACGGAGAACATGTACATTTTAGCAGGAATTACCCCATCAGACATCCGTCATAATGTAGCGCGCAAGTGTCTAATGTGAGGTACCCTATGTCCGGACAGAGATCAGCTGCCAACCGCCTTAAATCCAGATAGAGTTTCTTAGGCAAAGTCCAACCTCTTGAATCAGTCGCTAAGGAGCATAAGAGGTCGCATTGTGGAAAGAAGCACTTGCTACAACCAAGTAACATCTTCTATTGGTATTGAACCGGTGAGCATATTACACCTGGAGGGGGGCTTTTTTGGGGGGGGACTCT
This sequence comes from Ophioderma brevispina, assembly GCA_023653785.1. Taxonomy (NCBI): domain Eukaryota; kingdom Metazoa; phylum Echinodermata; class Ophiuroidea; order Amphilepidida; family Ophiodermatidae; genus Ophioderma; species Ophioderma brevispina. The sequence continues at coordinate 2,825 of JAMKCH010047659.1, read as the reverse complement.
CATGGCTGGTGGCGATGTTTTCCACAGATTGAGAACCAGATCGGCCCCGCCGATACTAAGGTTTCTTTGCAGAAGTGGGCTACCTGGAAGCATTACCAGACACTACACTAGCTGTGGTTGTGGAGCAGCCCACAGACAATGGAACAGCTCTCTGCTGAAGGTCAGACAGTTCTCATGGAGGAAGCTGGGCCAAGTGTTCACGTCTGGGATGTGTGATCCAGTTCACGACATGTGTTTAAATTTTGAACAGTTTGTAAACGTGGGATTGAGGAGCTGTTAGGCCATAAACATTGCCATTGACAGCAAATGCGCTTACAGAGTCACATCAGTTACGTAAATGAAAGCATACCTTTGATGTGCCTTGTCCTGTTTTGGTTCCAGAACTTCATAAATATATTGCAGCTAATGTCATTGTTGAAGGCCAGGCTGAGGATCAGTACCAACTCCTCAAAAAAAGTTTGGGAAATGTTTTGTTGACAGTATTTCCGTCATTTAATTGGAAATTTTATTACACTCTATTGCATATCAGTGAAAAGCTACAGTTATTCTTGTACAATGACACCAAAATGAGAAGATTTGATTACTTCATGGTGAGTACATTCCCTTTGAATACTGCTAGGTCTGAAAGAGAAAGTGCCAAATTTCAGTCACCTGTCCTCGATTAGGGTTGCTTTGTAAATTAGAGGATTAGGTAAACGGAATGTGCCAATTGATGAGTTTGCTGATGGCAGCAACTGATTTTTTTCTTAACCCTTTCATTCTCAAATTACTCATGACGATGCTAGCACGATACGGATGGGCATTGTCGTCTCGGAGTACTGCATATGTACAGTGAGGACTTAAGAGATGGCAAAGGCTTAGAAATGTCCCCGAAAAGGGACAGTCGGACAGCATTGTTGGTTACATAACAAAAAGTAATTGTTTCCAGTTATCAGGACTGTTCCACCAAAAGCTGTCGCTCTTCCAACGCAACAGGACAGGGGAAAACTTTACAACGTCTCCTCCAAACTTTAACTCTCCCATCCAACTTCCGAAGACAAAATCGGCATTCAGCTGAAACATGAATTTTTGTCACCATGTTTAAATTTCATACCGGTGTGGCGAAACCACCTTAACCAGGGCATGATGGTGAAGGCTGTCATTGCTGGCTTATTAGCCAAGTTACCATGCTCTCAGATCTTAACTCTGAAACTTTTTAGGCTGTACATATTACAAACTATACCTTGTCTGAGTTCTTATGGTAGGAAAAATAAACATGGCTGTGCCTTTTCACATGATTGGACAATGTACAAATTGACCACGTACAAACTTTATTTTGGCCCCTTCTCCTTAAGGCAACATTTGCAACACTTAAAAATCACGTTTCAGGGGCCCCGTCAGGTTGTATACATTTAATCACGCAACCTTTTGTAATTGAGATGTGTTACAAATGTGTGCTAGCTACCGGGTTGTAATCTGATGTCCATTCCGATTAAAAGTGTTCAACAAGTCGTTTTTAGTGTCGCTCACGGTCATGCCTAGTTATAAGGTTGTTTTTTTGTTTTTTTTTTTTTTTTTTTTTTTTTTTTTTTTTTTGTTTTGTTTTTTTTGGCATTTAAAATGAATGTTTATGAATATAATTATACTTCGGGTTATGTTTCAAAATTGGTCGACAGATGTTGTAACCGGATGAGGAAAGTATCAAGCAATAAGGCAAAGATGCTAATTCTTGCTTTCGCCGTGTCGCCAGCCCAATCCGTTCTTTAAAATGTGTCCTGCTAGTTACACAAGAGCGCATATACACAGATTGCATTGCATTTTTATCAGCCTCTAGTATGCACTAATGGTTAAGTTTAAAACATGATAATCTTGGATTATTAAAGTTTCGGAAGAGTTCTCTGAGAGCATGTCCCCAATATTGCAGACAGATACGTTACGATAATTCGAATGGATAAAAATTGCTAAAAATACTGAATACCTATGTTCCAATATGTGATAAATCGAGAAGGGTCGAATGTTATATTGTACATGTTTTGCATAAAAATCTTTTTGGGGTTCAAACGCTAACAAGTTTCAGCCCTAGTAATGAAAGAATCCCTCCTTTTACGTTCATACCGCGACAGTACGTTACGTCCCTCCTGCTACGCTCGTTGCAATATGGCGTGTACATTAAGTCGAATACCACACGATTGCTGTAGTATGAAGGTAATACCTGATAACGTATTAAGATAAGTCGGTGAAGCACCTACTTTCATCAAGAACAGCACGACTAGAAAAGGAACGACAGATACGTTACGACAGTTACGTTATTAAAGTGTTAACGTTAGGCAATATACTCAAAATCATCGGGTATTATTTTTAGATCACCCATGCAATTGTTCCTGTTCTGAGATATTAAAGTTTACGATTTCAATGATTTCAGGAATTCCTTAATGTTGATATTTCGTCTTTTGGAGACAACTTGAAACTAACGGAGACTGGCCCTGTACTCTGGCATGATGAGAACTGAATGACCCCACTCGGGACATTGTCCTATTCAAAGACCCGGGTTCAAAGCAAACCTAATCCCCTCAAGCTGTGTAACCCTGTGTAACTCTTAAACTGACGTGCTGAAATTTGGCACTTTCTTATCAGACCTAACAGTATTCAAATGAGTGTCACTCAACCGAAGAAATCAATCTTATGATTTTGGTTTGTAATTGTACAGAGGAATACTGGCTTTGCATGATATGCAAGGAGAGTGTAATAAAAATTTTCAATTAAATGCGACATACTGTCTTGCAAAAAATTTCCAAACTTTTTTTGATGGAGTTTATATCAAAATTCTTTTTTTTTTTTTTTTTTTT
>JAMKCH010047658.1:0-80037 GCA_023653785.1 Ophioderma brevispina | reverse complement strand
CGGGCCCGTAGCGATTGCGTGTTAACATTATCCCGTGTTTGCGAGCATCAAGTACCCCCGACAAAAACGTTCAATTTTCCCTCGCTCGGTTCTATAGGTTAGACCCAATTACGATACGATACAAAACAAAACATAGTAACCGGACCCTCTGATGCAAAATCTCCACAGAACGCCCGTCGTTTCCCGGAATTATTTGAGATTTAGTTGCATTTGGCATGCATCGCTATGACGGACTGATAAACGTTAATCTCTCGCGCATACTATTTAGATAACAGTGGCGTAACCAGGCGGGGGGGGGGGGCAAGGGAGGTTGCCCAGTCCCCCCCCCCCCTACGACTTTGGGCCGAGGAAAAATTGCAACAATCATGCTAAATCATCCGTTTTTTTAGCCCCTCTGGACCGGGAAAAAACAATTGGCCTTTTTGACCCCCCTGAGAGGGAACATTTTCCCAAGAACTGGGAAAATTTTCCCCTGAGAAGCGCAGGCCCGTTACGGACCACTGTTAGATAATCTCTTTCGAAGTCTGTGCACAGACTAACCACTTTCCGGACCCCGAGTAAACATTAACCACCTCCAACCGCAGACACCCCCGCACAACTCTTTCGGTTTTAAGGCGACTCAGATTTTCCAAGGATGGCGCTCTCGATTTTCGAGTAAATGTGTTTTTGTGCACTCATTCATCATTTTAAAAGTCGACTATCTTTAACCCAATTACATTTTTAATTCTTCTTTTCTTTTCCTTGGCGGTATCCACAAGTCATTGTAGTGGCTGGTGGTTGGTGTCATTATTTATGCCACTGAAGTAAGCTGATCCGGGGCCGCAAGCTAATCCATATTGCGGTTCGTTCTTATAGTTAATATAAGCCTCCATTTTTTCTTATTAAAACTTTTAAACAAATATTATTTCCTTCAATTTTATTTGATAAAGATTTCTCACGGGAAACGTACTTTGTTCTATAAAAGAGAGAAAGGTGAATACCCCTAGTTTGTTAAGTGCACCTGTTTAGAGCTTGCAGCAAGGGGAAGTGGGGGTTTCCCCAAGAATGCTAAACTTAGAAACTGATTACTTGTTTTTGAATCAAAACATTGTAAGATCAGGGAATTTCCCCACAAAGTTATATATGGAAAGTGATGTGATCAGATGAATTAATTTATGTGGATTTCCATTGGTCAGCTTGTGCGAGGTTATGTTTTATGCATGATTCTGTAGGTAATATCTATTTTTTAGACTGGGAACTTTGTGAAGTCAGTAATATATTGGAGTTTGAGTAAGTCTCGCCGTCAGCAGTTGCCAATCAGCTATACAGGATGGTTATAGCTAGTTTTATCGACAATAACGGTAGATTGAGGGCTCCACACAGTGCCAGGATTTATTATATTTTCAATTCAATGGGAGCAGGGAGTGCTGTAATTATTCTACTGTCGTTCTTTGAAGCCGAAAGTGCTGGGAAACAAAATAGGATGCCAAATTGTGGACAGTAGAAATCGTGGTGATTATCTTGGACTGATATACTGATGGAATATTGTCGTCGAGGACTTATTGTAACCTTGGTCGTTTTAATCTGCTGGACAAAGTTAACTTCAGGAATGAGAAGATTCCATGAGAATATTGACTTGAGGATTTATAAGCGTGGACTTTGCATGCTGTCATCTTGAGTCTTACGCTCCCCCTGTGAGGACATATCATCGCTTAACTGCAACGCTGGTCTTGTGGAGATTAGAGACAATTGAGAAACTAAGATAATCTTAAATAATTGTGTAATTTTGAATTGTTATAGATTAATGTTGTTTTGGACATACCAAATTCTTGAAACCAATTACAAATCATTAAAAATCTGTTATTGTTATATTGATTTAAAATTTAGATCACTTGTGCACCGAAGGCTCATATTTATTTGTTTTTTTGAATAGTATTTCTGACCTTAGGACGTCTACGAGGACGTTAAACACTTAACATTATTTTTAATTAATACCACGGAAGTGGCGTGGTCCAGCGGTTAGCAAGCTTACCTCTGGAGCAAAGGTTCCTAGGATCGAATCTCAGTGGGATCACTGCTGGATTAATCGGGAACTCATTTGGGATTTGATTTGTATAACAGATATTGATTTAAAAACTGAATGCCACTTTCTCCATGGTTCTGAAAATGGGCAAAATGAACCATGAAAGCTTGCACTAACCATCCGGTGTGTGTCTGTTCGTGTAGTGTGTTTGATTGTTGAAATATGGCGTTGTTTTTAAGTCTGCTGCCTCCAAGTTGCATTGTTTCTGTCTAGTAATATTAAGTTGTAAGTCTATAGGCAATATGGCCTACAGACCTTACGATTTGAGATTAAAATAAACCTTGAAAAAAAACAAAAACCTAATTATATTTCGAAATCTCTGCCGCCAGACTCTTTAAAGGAAGGGAGTGCAACCACTATTGAAATAGCCTAATTCTATGCGTTCTCAATTCAAAATCCTTTAACCCAATGCTCACTAAATTATTTGAACTCGGACGCACGGACTTGCCAAAATTGATTTTTCTTACAATGTAAGATCAAGGAAAGAATAATTAAAATGTTTTTGGTGCAGTAGAAATCTTTCGAAGTGAATGTTTAATTTAGGTACTACGATTATTTGAATCTGTTAGCTCGTCGGTAAGGTCTTGCAGTCTGATTTTTGTTAGTCGGGAGGGGGTCATAATTGAAGACAACAGTATGGGCGTGAAGTTACGTCATAATTCAATTGATTGCTAAAAATAAATAGAGCAGGGTGTCTAGTTTTTAAGAAATTTGCCGTAGGGTACTTGGCTAGTTGGCACCCTTGGCATTTGAGTTAAAACAATGTGCAGGAATCGAAATAGGTCAAAGGATAAAAACTCTTTTGTACAGGGGTCAAATGTTTTCGAAAGCCCTTGTGTAATTCAAAGGAGTCGCATATTTTATGTCTTGATTACAAATCGTTCTGAAAAGGTATAGTTTGCTCTTGTCAAAGATTGTCACCTCAGGGCATAAACATAGAGGTAATATTAAATATGACTAAACCTAAACCCTATTGTTTACGTGGCCTTCTTGAAATCGTATTTGGTCATGGTATACAAATATTGGATGTTCATTAGGAAATGGTGCCCAAAATAACTAACGATTGTGACTGGAGCCCGTGGGCCTACTAATTTCCCGAGACCGACATAACATAAAAATATTTCTGTTGAAGAACATATAAAAATATTTCTGTCATTTGAATACGTGCCAATGAATCGTCGAGATCAGCTGCCGCCGCCAACTCAAGCCTTAGCCTAGTCATGGTTCATGGCTCCAATTGCGGTTCTCTCCACAAATTTTCCGCACAAACTGCTCTAGACGGATTTGTTTTACGGTATATTAGCACTTTCTTTCTTTCTACGGCATCATAGTTTCTTTCTCCAATTTGATTCAAAAATTCAACGGAATTGCCCAGCGGTGAAATGTAAACATGTAAAACACGCAAATATCAAGCAGAAGATATGATCGATGCAGTGTCAAAGGTCGGGTCACTGATCGGGTCAGATCAATCACCGTGAGGCACGGGCGATGCAAGATACCAATGCAGGGAAAAGTTTCCCATAAAAACCGACTATTTCCCCGTGATGGGGGAAATAGTAGCTTTTTATGATGACCTTTTCCCTCCTGTTAAATTTAGGGGAACTATCCTCAAAATATATTATGACACGTGATGATACATTATCCACCAATCAAATGACAGAAATATTTTTGTGTTATATAACATTAATATGTGCTCTCTCGATATAGCAAACTACATCTTTTTAAGATCTTTTTTCAAGATAAATATAATAAGTTGTTCCTATTTACTTGATTCAAGTTTGAAGTATTAAAAAATGACCCCTGTCAACAGGTTTGTGATTCTTTGATCTCTTTGACCTGAGTGAGGAAGAATTACTTGATTGAAGAATTCTAGAGATATGAGCTGTGACCTCAGTAACTCAAATTGCCCAAGAGTGCCAAGGTGGCACCATGGCACCCTTTGGTTTCTTTCATTAGACACCCTGGTCTATAATTTTTAGCCATAAAAAAAAAAATTATTTGTATACGCTCCTGTTCGGCCTCTCCGTAAGACGAGTGTGCAGGTAACCCGGAGCCATAGTCCGGCCTCCATAGACGACCAACGGGCATAAAGCGTGAAACTAAAAAAAATGTTACGTGAAGAGTCAACTGAATCAAGTGCCCTATTTCTTCAGGTGTAGGTGGACTGTGAGTCCGGAGGACCAATCTCCTGTCACAGACCATTACTTGTCTCCTCCTCGACACGTGGGTAGCTTGTACTTGTGATTGTGATGGCCATTGTAGGTTGAAGGGTTCTCCGGTTCTGAGCCGCTTTTTGCAGTGTCAGCCAATTCTTTTGGAAATTAGCAAGGCGCACATCCATCCTCCCTGGTTTGAAGGTGTCTTGACACGCCCTTAGCTTAATTCACTTATGTGCAAAACGAGACATTTTCCTGGAAAGTAACAAGCTAAGAATACTACAGAATATAAATAGTCCACTTTACTGATTTGTTATATTCGCATGCGTCACATGCGACCCTCAGGAATGCAACTCATGACATTATATTGACGTTGTCATGGGATGTATTTTGGGATTCACCCACATGTTGTTATCGTCTGTATTCTAATTCTGATTCTTCGTCAAAACAATCCTCAAAATAAACTCATAAAACACTCAACCAATCAATTATTCTTATACTTGGTGGGCATATGGTCCTTGACCGCTAGATGCATGCATTTTGGGGATTTTGAGCACAGAGGTCAATGGTTAAGGTCAGCAGGACGTATAAACATGATAAACCAATGACGTAAATAAAATAAAGACCGCTAGTGGCCAACGAATTTGTGCAAATTTCTTGTTGGGGTGAGATTACCCTAAGTGTTCTTTGAAATTCCATCCAAACAACAACACTCGAATGTCCGTACAACACAGCAAATCAAGGCTAACATACTTTCATATTGGTGTAAGCACACAATGTGTACTTTAGCATACTGGTGTAAGAGGCTGACTCTCAGTCAGCATGCAGCGATGTAGAAAGTCGTATGGCTGATTCGAAAATCATTTTGGGCGACATGCTCTCTGGAAGCTGTAGGCCAATTCTACACCTGCACACTCTACATGGATGGCAGGTTGAGTAGGAGAATAAGCAGGGGGTTCCCAACAAGTTGATGTTTTCCTTCGTCTGCGTTTCTCCTCTACAGCCTCTTTGCGAGCTAATTGGAAGACGTCAGGGTTCTGCCAGTCTTTCACTGGGATGCCTGATGCACTGAGCTTCAGTTGGTCTTTGAAGTCCCTGCATGGGGCCACTTGTTGTGTTTTCCCATGGCGGAGCCCTCTGTGGAAGGCAGCCTTGGCTTCAATACTGAGGATATTGGCACACTCCAAGACTTCGTTGTTGGTGAAATAGTGCTGCCACTTGATGTCCATGATTGAGCGACGGTATCGCTGGTGGAAGCGTTTCAGCGGTAAGCACCCAGGCCTCAGAGGAGAGTGTTGACAACTACAGCATTATCGTTGAAGATTAATGCAGTGAGTAGTGAGTGCTTCCTCCAGAGTCCAGACACACTTCTGCAAGTGAACAAAAGAGCTGCTGGCTTTGGCCATTCCTGACTGCTGCAGCATCATTTGAACTGACACTTCCAAGGTAGGTGAAGTGCTCCACTGAGTCGAGCAGTGATGGGTTGTAGGCTCCTTGGGCCGGATGGTTTCTGATGCAGTACTTCGGTTTTCTTGACACCAATGGCATGTGCTTCTGCAAAGCAATTGACAATTGCCTGAGCAGTGCACAGTCGTCTGCAATAAACAACTCAAGGATAATCACTTCCAGTGTTTTGGTATGTGCAAGAAGTCTCCAGAAGTTGAAGACACTTCCCCTATTTCTGGTGTGTGCAAGAAGTCTCCGCTTCCCTAATTTCTGGACCTGATGTAGATTAGTTAATGTTTAATTACAATCAAGCTGAAGAAGATAACAAAGAGTATGGGAGCAAGAACACAACCTTGCTTGACCCCTTTAATCGATGCAAAATTTGTCACCTAAAATATGAGATTTTTATATCGTCTAAATTGCTGGCCTAATTATAGTGCTTGTACCTACCCGTACGTGCAGATTCGATCTAATTTCGAAAGAAGGAAAGAAAGAATGTTGCTGATGTTATAGGCACATGGGGGGGGGGGGCGAAAATAACATAATGAGATAGGAAATATAATGGTTGGAAAACCATATACACAGCATATACAATATAAGAAAACAGTCTCAACTGCTGTGTGCCGGATGTAAAAAGACCAAACAGAGAAAAGAACAAACGACGTTTCGACACTATAAAAATGTCTTTATCAAGACAACAAACGAATGGCACTCCACAACATGGAAGACCAGAAGTAGAGTGCACGGTGAAAAAAAACAAGTAGAAAGAGAAGTGAGAAGTGAACAACTAGAGAATGAACAGATGTACAAAGGAAACAAAAGAAGGAATGCCCAAGCTGCAGAGCAGGAATGCACCAAAAAGCGTGAGAGACACCGGGGGATCAACTAGTATACAAAAGTGCTCAGAAAAAGGCACAACAGGATAAGCACTGTAGATGGATCTAAATACTAGTCATCCAACTTTTGTTATTTCTCAGATTGGATGTTTATGCCATATGGGTAGTAGGTTGTAAAAAGGATCTCCAGTGTTGTTCAATGCTCAGTCTCATATTTGTATCATATTTGGTGGGTTTGTCACTAGCAATGCAAGATGATGTCCATTCTGCATTGTGTCCTGGAGAATTAAATGTTTGGCAACAGGTTTGTTGCGTGTGTGCCTGGTATCAGCACACTGTCCACATGCCTGGTTTTAGTGGTGCGTTTGTTCGCAAAATACTGTTTTTGACACTTTTTACAGGGAATGAGGTAGACGACCATTGTATGACATATAGTTAAAAGCAATTGTATGTTGTGAATGTTGGTGTACTGCTGAAGTTATAACTGGTGATTGTATGTTGCACAGGCTCTAATGATATGATGGTTACAGCAGTACATTTCTTGCAAGGGTGAAAACCCTTGGGAGGAGAAACCGTAGACATCTAACAAGAGAGATCTTAAGGTTTTTAGTCTCCGAAAAAGCTGCAACCGGGACATTAGGAATGGCGCCCTGACCTTTAAAGAATGAAGAATGGGGGCAAAAGTATGGAGAATACCACCAATACTGGGCAGAGCAGGATGAAAGTCCAATACTAAAGGTATCCTGTTACTTGAAGTGTTGGATCTAGAGGAAGACATCGGTTGGAGGGCAGTGGTACGTGGAATAGCCACTGCCTTTTTAATTTGTTGTTCAACTATAGAGTGTGGGTATCCCCCTATTATACAGTTGGATTCTGAGGTCTGCAAGTCTTTCTTCCAATACTTCATCCGAAGTCTTCGTAGACGGAAAGCAAGACTGTATGGAAGACTTTGTTTTGTATGAATGGGGTGACATGATTGCCAATGTGGATACTGATGCATATCAGTCGGCTTGGTATATGTCGGTTGACAGCTTACCCTCTTTGATGATGACTTCCACATCGAGGAAAGGAATACTAATCTCAGAGTGTTCCGAGGTAAAGGACATCGCCGGATAAGGACAGAAGGAGGCCTTCTATAATCATAATTCTTATATTTTACCATCAATTTTGGTGTTGGTGTTTGACAACTACTTTATAATGTACGCAAGGTGTTTTTTATCCCCAAAATACACTTGTATCAAGAAAAAATGAGAAAAATCTGATAAACTCACTTGTAAAATCTCAATTCCCTTGGTAAAGTTCAGTAGCTTTCATTCACCAATGTATTTAGAAAATACACCCCTGGTTTTTGGGTATGATATATGATACCCAGATCACACAAGGTCAGTTCGTGTCAATGCATGTACAAGTACAACCCACTGAACTGTGTCCTTGGTAGATGAGCTTATTGTAACTCATAGTGACTTCAGGGGTATGCGCTCTGGAAAAAGCAAAGCTTAGAGCATGCATCATTTCTATGACCATTTATTACTTAAATGGAGAAACAGGAAGATGTTGCATAGCTGCTCTTTGTTACGAAGCTTGTAACTGATGCCTAGATAGACCTTTTGTCCTTCATTAGGTTTAACGAGACTACATAAGGCAGCCCTTTATAACAATACCCCAATACCTATCAGCTTGCTGCTAAGATTAGGATTAAATCCGTCTTCACATACAATACAATGGCCACAGCATGGCCCATGAATGCACTATTTATATCATGAGCAAGTTAACGCACTATCTCAATCCCATGGCGCAGTTTAATAATTTTTCATTCACCATTATATTGATCAAATACACACCCTGTGTTTTAGTATGATTTTTGATACCCAGAACATGCATGGTCAGCTGTTGTTAACATGTGCTCTTCCAACGCTACTGAACTGAGCCCTTGGTAGATTAGCATGTCTTACCTCAAATTATATGTGGTAAGGTATGTATGCAATAGGTTGTTGTTGTTGTTTTTGGCAATTCCATTTAGTGGTCAGACCCCCCAGAAAAAAATGCCAAAATAAGGTCTTTCCCCCCAAGAACCAGAATGCCACTCACATAAATTATGTTGCTAAATAATACAGCGCACATCCTTGCAAAGCGGCATTGTGGTTCTTGGGGGAGGGGGGGGGGAGGGGTTCATATTTGGAAATTTCAATTACCCATTGAAGCCTGTATTATAATTTTAAATAAAAGCAACTTTTTGGAATTTATGTGAGTGGATTTTTTTGTCAAAACCAGCAGAAGGTAACTTTGAGGCATGTGGCTTTATAATGCGAACGTTTTAAGTTCATCCGTTCTCATGAAAACTATAGAGGACGTCCTTCATTCCTTATCCGGCGATGTCCTTTAATAGATGGATGGTAATTGTTGGCAAAGTCGACTTTATTGAAGGCCTCGATGCCCTCTGACCACAAGATGAAAACGTCATCGATGTAACATAATATAGCAGGTAACGTAGCATGTGCGCTTGTAAGGCGTGCCTTTTTTTTTTTTTTTTTTTTTTTTTTTTTTAAAAAGAATATTAAATTTGGTAATGGTAAAATTGTGACTAATTGTGTAATTAATTGGCAACATTACCAGCGTTTGAGACGTGTTACGGTGATTAAGCGTACAATAAAACTGGTATTATTATTATTTCCATACACAGCAAGAATAACCATAGGATTAGGAAGCGGATCCGGTGGGGGTGGGGGTGGGTTGGGCAGTAGCTTGTTGTTTGGGCACCCCCAATAATTTGGTAGGGGCATGAATACCCTTGAGCCCCCGACAATCTTTAACACTTTTTAACACAAAAACATCAACTTTCCAAGCTTGCCAACCGCCACCCTCCCACATTTAGCCGATCCGCGCATCGTGGAGGGCCTCCGGCCTCCATCACCCTTGTGGCCCCCCAATCCTGAAAATTTTCCTAAGCCAATGCTAAATGAACTTCTGGTTGACAATCAAAATCATTTGTCTCCCATTGGCAGACAGGAAGCAGTTCTTTCATCATTGAACATTTTTGCGATGAACATGCGGGGTGACCGCGTGCCATGATGGAAACATTTGTTCATTTTCCCCACAGGAGCGGAAAGGAAAGACTTCACAAAGAATGGTGCATCACGAAAAAGGTAGAATGAATGAATTGCAAATGGAGGCGTGGCAGACATATTTATATTTTTGGTGTGGTTGGATTTTTTAAAGTGGTGCTGTATATAATCCTGATATTCCAGTATACTGCTCAGCCGGGGGGTGGTAGGTACTAGCGTTATTGTTTGGTACGTCATTCGGAACGAGCTTGCACAAATACACATAGGCGACCAGGGTGATTGGCTGACTGCGCATGAGCAGTGAACAGGATACACTCGTCAGATTTCTAATGCCAGAATTGAAAACTATCAGAGTGCAGCAACTTGCAACAGCAACCGACAAGGACATCGCCGAATAACGTATGGCTATCATAGTTCAACTTTTGTAAGTCAATAAGAAACGTTGAAGTAAAAAAATGGAAGGGTTGAATGGGTGTTGAAGCCGCGACATTATGTGAGAGTGTAAAAGGGAAGACGAGAGGGAGGCGATGAGAGAGAGAGAGAAGATAGAAGAGAGAGAGAGAGGGGAGGGAGAGAGAGAAGAGATCGTTATCAGAAACCATGTTTTGTATTCCAAATGTATATATGTATGTCCCATGGCAAAAAAATAAATGTAGCAGCTACCTATTTGTAGTTATAGCAGATAGGTAGTGCCTATTGATTTTGGGACCTCATAACAGGAAACTAGCAGTATATCTGTTAGGGTCTTGCTAGTATAGCAGCATGGTAGCAGCTAGCGGCTAAATTCTTGCTAGTATAACGCAAGGTAGCAGCAAAACTTTTAGTCTACAAATACACCTAAGAGGAACGTATAGCAGCAACTTAGTCTTAAAAATTTTACCAACAGGCATTATAGCAGCAACTTATATACAACAAAAAGCTAGCATGACAGATAGCACAATTAGTCTACAATTTCACCAACAGGAAACTAGAACAGCAAACTAATACACCTAGCAGGGGACTAGCAGCAAACCGGTGTGCTCCAGTTCAAATCACATTGAGTTCAAATGGTGGCTGAATGGTTGACAGTTGGGGTTTGGATTCTGCTGAATTCAAATTACCATATTTTGACATGGGGGACACTCGACAGAATGGTTGCATCATGAACACTAGAATACAGAGGGATTGCTACATATATGACTGAGTCTTTTTGCAAGGTTTGTTGCTAGTATAATGCAGCGTTGTATGCAGTATAATATAGTTGTAGTTTTAACCTATAACAACTAGACTGCAGAATTTGACAAAACTTGTTATCATGGGTGATGCAATGAAGTCTTAAAGACACAAGGGCTGTTTTGTTTTTATTGACTATTTATATGTTACTGTTCACCATAGAGTATGTTTTTTTAAAATATCACTATGCATCATGTGAGGAGAAAATGAAGATGATGGTAGACTGGTAGTTTATATATTTTATGCTTGTATGTACAATGAAGATGACAGGCATTTCTGATCACAAATATTTAATACGTTAAGATAGTAAATCCCATAATCAGGCAAGACATCTCTAGATCTGCAGCATGCCAAACTACATGATTCATGTAACATACGGGCAGAGACAGCAAAAATGCAAACAGAGCACAACAGGCCTATAGGTCCAAAAACTAGATTCCTTATATAGCTGAAGCCATGAATGAGCAAATTCTATAGGCTCTATACAAGCTTGACAGGAATTCAGGAGAAATCGGAAGTGGAAGTAAATGGATGTCATGTTCAATAAATTGCCCTTTTCATGACTATTTTTGCCCCTTTGACAAGGATATTTTGCCTGTATCGGGAAATTTGTTGCAACCACCGGGAAATTGCCCCATCGGAACCACCAGGCTGGCTATAAAACAGCCTGATTGGTAAATTAGCAACACTATGTCTATATAGATGTTTTGACATTTTCAATGAAGAGCATGATGCAGCATGATACAACTTGAAGGGGGTGATCTGATCATGATCCAAATTTCACATGTTTTATCCTCACATGGAAGCAGATTACCAAAAATCGAGTACAAATTTTGAGTTAAAGCAACCCAGCCGTTTAGATCGTAGAAGCAAAAATGTGTTACTAAATTGGCCCAAGACTGTGTGTTAATAAGTTTGGGACACCACACTTGAGACATTTTTGTTCATAAAACAAAGGAAAAATTTGCTGGACCTCAAATTCCTGGTGGTAATGAGAAAAATAGATGCAATTTAATTCTGAACCCAAATCACACTTTTGATGGAGGAGTAAAACAAAAAAAATAAAAAAGGTAAAAAAAGGGTGGATGGGGGCAAGGCTGTCGGATCAGGTCACCAACCTTTAATTCAAATTAGCTGCTCGAGCATGATTTTGAACTCTTTTCTATCTAAAACAATTTAAGTCTTAAAGGGATTAGCAGCATCAATAATGCGAGAGAATAAAAAATGTGGAAATGATATTTTTTAAACTGGTAAATCAGGATAAGTGTGCACAATTCCATATAACTGCTTTAATGTAGATAATAAACACCAAATTGGACCCAAAATAGTGAAAAATGAAAGTATGTGAGGAAAGGAAAGTAATACTGTTCTCCCGCAAATAGACATACAGCGACGGCATTTCACTCTGCACTAAAAAGTGATTGTGGTTTACACAGTAAAGAATACCCAAAGATCCATGATGTCGTGTTGAGTAGGTCAAACTGTATTGATCATGGTGCACAATATCACAATGAAAATCCTGTGATATTCACAGGACGCTTTTTTGATCTCAAGTTTGGAATTTTGGATACGCAGTTAGAAATTACAGGAATCAGATAAAAAATACTGCCTTGTCTTTAAACACTTGCAGCGTTATGTTCGCATATATTCATGCCAGTAAAAAAAATTGAATTTTGATGATTTTTCGATGTTTTGGGATTAGTAAATCGCTGCTATCCCTTTAAGTTTACTGCAAAATTAGGCAACCTTTTTACCTGAATAATTGCATAGGTTAAATAATTGTCCACAACCGTTAAAATTTATCATGTAATGACAGCTATAAATGTGCATTAAAAAGTTATGACCAACACATTATTAGATGAAAAAAAGTCAATCCTGAAAGTAATTGTCGGAACAATGTTGGATACGGTTTTCGAAAAAGTACAGTTCCCCATCTCTCCCAACAATGTTCAATGAGGTATCGTCATCAGCATGCATATGCAGTCTCTTGCCAATTTCCCCCAACAATTGTGTATGATGGGGTTGGGGGAGAGAAGTTGAGTGCCAATGGGATTTTCCACCCCCAATTCAGTTGGATAACGGTTTTAGTTCTGAAATCTGGCCCGGGTTAAGGAAACGTGAAACGAGAGTAGACCTATGATGGTGGTCAGTGTTCCTACTACTTTTTCCATGATTAGCTATAGCCGCGCTACATCCGCTTCATAACTCATAGGAGCTAGCCGCTATATAGCTAACAGAAAACTGACCTAGCAGCTATATAGGAAAAACTAGCGCTTATAGCTGCTACCAACTAATTGCATGTCATTTAGTCAACCGATAGCTAACCGATACATCCACCTCATAACCATAACGCTAGCCGGCTAAGCTAGCAGAAACATTGCTAGCGGCTGGCTACTAGCAGGAAAAACTATAGCGTACCTGACTGACTACCAATTAATTTGCATGTCAGTTAGTCTACCGCTAGCTAGCCGCTACATCCGCCGCATATAACATTAACTAGAAGTAGGCCGCAAGCTAGACGGACAAATTTTGCTTAGCGGATGGGGATAGCAGCAACAAAACTAGCCGCTACGTAGCTGCTACCAAGAATTTGCATTGTCATTTAGTCTAAGTAGCTAGGCCGCTATATGCGGCCTCAAAAACTATTAGAAGTAGCTAGAGGGATATGGCTAGCAGCTAGTAGCTGCTATAGTTACCGTTTTCGATATGGGTTGTCCCTCGATCACGCCTTCAGTTTTGCGGCCAACAACCTTTCGCCAAATTTTCACCACGTATGTTCTACATTGTGGAAGTGTCCCAACGGAGAGCTTTTCTCAAAATTGATAAACTTACCAAGGAAAAATTATTAAAAACAACAGAAAATGGTCAAATGCATCACTGACGCACCGTAGATCGCTTGATCATATCGCTCTGCTCAGTGATCGCTTCCGTTCACTCAGCTTAGCCCGCAAAGCGAGGGGCCTCACGCTTGTATATTTAACCACCTCCCTGACTAAACCACATGTGGTATCTCTGAATGCTCAGTTCGTTATATTTAATTTGCTGTAAGACATTAACATCGGTTATGTATAGACAGAGCTACAGTCGTTTAAATCAAGATAGTCGGTTTTGCGACTGTCCATGATTCGGCTTAAAATGAACTGCGTTGCAGCGAAACAAATCAGTGTTCAGAAGAAAAAAAGCGGGCTATATTCATGCCAGAAAAAATATGACCCTATTTAGCCCACAAAATCAGTCACAATTTACCATCGATGCCCTCTAACGTTTCTACGATCATCATCACTAATAAAAATTAACCTGATACACGTGACAACCTTTGAGGTTTAGGGGGTATTGTCTATATTGGTAGACCAAAAATGCCGCCATCTTGAAAGAGGTTTCAAAATAAAAACCTACCATTGTCAGTGGCTTTTAGACCTTTAAGATACCACTTTATTTGAACAACAATAGAAATTACCTTATGTTGGGGAGTCATTTGCTTAGTTGGCAGACGTGCATTCAAATGGGAATCGTGGATAGGGGAAAAATGTGACTTGTATTACATTGATTAAAAAAGACATGCAAGCTCGGCCTAGGACTTAACCGTTGGAATTATCTTTTGCAGCAAATTTACTCCATCAAAATAGAGATTTTGATATCAGAAGAAAGCTCATATTTTTCTTATTACTCCAGTGACATTTTAGGCCCAGAAAATGCTTCCTTTTAATTTTATGAACACAAATGTCTCACACGTGTGGTATACCACATTTAATTTAGTACACATTTTTGCTTCTACCAAACGGCTGGGCCGATTTAACTCAAAAATTTGTAATCAGATGTTTTTGGTGATACCCTTCCATGTGAAGGATAAAACATCATATGAAAATTTGGATCATGATCGGGTCACCCACCTTTAAAGATAATGAAATAGGTTTTCCGACGATACCACATATTGAGATATATTTTATTTAAAAATTCAAAATGGCGGACACAATTTTTACTCGCCCTGTATTATATTGCGTGTCTGACTATAGAGTTTTGATAAAATACCAACTCTATTGGGTCAAATACGTGATGAAGCAGACTACTTTTTTACAGGTCAATAACTCTGAACTTCTTTCTCGTATTATCGTCTGAAATTCTTCTATTACCAAGTTGGTATTTTAATATGTTTTGTGTGCAACTGGGGTTTATTTTGGGTTAACAACCATTGTGCCTTGGCCTGGCTGAATACACATTTTAACGACAACCATTACAATACCAACAATACCAAATTCATACATCAAGATCAGAAGCCAAAGGTAAGCTATCGCAACGTATGAGGAAAAGCACCTATGTAGTCGACAAATACAGACAAACACATATTGTGTGCCTAAAACAGTCGACAGTAAATATGCAGTGAATAACTTTAAACAAAAACGCATTTGAAATATCAATTATTATGAGGTTGTAAATATACCTGCGTGTGTCCGTTTGTAGTGGACAGATGTACCGTGTGTCCCCAAAAAAGTCGACAGAAAATAGACAGTGAATATATTTTTTAAAATTTATTTGAACTCTAGATTATTATGAGGTTATAGTGCGCATGCATTTCTCTTCATCTGGCGTTATTATCAAGAAAAATGATTGAATGTTTCTCTTGATACAGCGTCTTTTGTAGAGTCATGTCAAGAATTAGTTTTACCAATTTGGGTAAAAGTAAATGATTCGTATTAGCGATCATGTTCACCAGGATAACTTGAAAGGTTTAACCATCATAGGAACACGTGTTTTGCATATTTTAGATGCAAAGAATAATGATTTGAATTCATTGTATAGTCTAAAAGTATCATCTCTTACGAATGACTTACTTTCTCTCAAAATCTCGACATGCCTTTGCAAAGGAAAGCTGTATCAAGAGAAATATTCAATCATTTACTTGATAATAACACCAGATGAAAATGCATGCGCACTACAACCTCTTAATAATAATAGAGTTCAAATAAATTAAAAAAAATATTCACTGTTTATTTGATGGATTGATGGAATAACCCACAAGTTAACCACAGATCCGAGTGACCTTTCTTTCGTTAAAGATAGACACGCAAGACTGCAAATTAGACACAAGCAATGGCGGAATAAAGCCGGCAAGAATTACTGTGTACAGTCCCGGGGGGGACTCACATATCAAATGGATATGGGTGTAAGGCTCGCGCTTCCAAACCCAGGGGCATTCGGTGACAGAGGACTGAAAAAAATAGGGGTCTTTGGGTGAGAGACAGCCAAATTGCCCCAAACTAGGGCTTTCCGAGTGATGAAAAAAGTGGGTCTTGGGTGAGATTTTTGCAAAATTTTCTAAAAAATAGAGGTCTTTGGGTGATATTTTTCAAAATTTTTCCCCAAAATAGGAGTTTTTGAGTGACAGTGGTAAAATTTTCACAAAGTATGGGGTCTTTGGGTGAATTTAAAAAAAAATATGGAAAAAAAAAAAAAAAAAAAAGTAGCGCGTAATTGACACGAACTAGAGCATAGTGCGCATTTCCTGATCGCTAACGCAGCGCGCCTTAACTATCCGCGGCACACGCAACTGTTGCGTATTTTGAATCCAAAACAACTTGTTCGACGCACAGGTCGCTGCCGCCATGCCGCCAAAATCACCATGGAGCTTGGCTTCAACTCCCTACGTGCTTTCGCCCTCACCGTCGGCGCCCTATGGGTCTTTGGGTGAGAGACAGCCAAATTGCCCCAAACTAGGGCTTTCCGAGTGATGAAAAAAGTGGGGTCTTGGGTGAGATTTTTGCAAAATTTTCTAAAAAATAGAGGTCTTTGGGTGATATTTTTCAAAATTTTTCCCCAAAATAGGAGTTTTTGAGTGACAGTGGTAAAATTTTCACAAAGTATGGGGTCTTTGGGTGAATTTAAAAAAAAATATGGAGTCTTTGGGTGACAACGATGCTGCAAAAGGGGGTCTTAACAGCCTTATGCGTGGCTTCCAAGATGGGAGTACCCCCACCCCTGTACAGTACACTGTAGTTTGTACATGTACAGGAAGGACGGGATAGTCAGTCAGGCATGCATATACCACAACATGACCATAGTAGCTCATAGTTTGTCACAAGTTTTGTCTCAAATTCTGGTATTTTTCCTACTCAATGTTTTTTTCAACATGTATTATTCCTTTCGAAACCGCTTAAGAGAAGTCATTCCCCGTAAAACTTTAGTAGACCTTATCTTTAGTAAGATTAAAGACATTAATTTTTACTCTCCACAGAAACACCAGGACTTGAAGGATGAAGGTTGTATTCGCAATATGTTTGTTTGGGCTGTTTTTGGCATATGCCAATGCACTGGGTAAGAATCTGACATGAAGTAATGGCAAATCAAAAATGTACTCTAAACATCTGATTGTGGTACACACCAATATAGAATAATAATATAGAATAATAAAAAAGATCCGATGTACAGGGTGTTCCAAAAAAAGTGGTGCAAGCAGATAAACTCTGATTTCTCAAAAACTGCTAGAGCTCTGAATTTCATTTTCATGGAAGATATTAATTATATTCTTTGGTATAAATTGTGCAAATCCCATGACAATCCGCCAACACAAGCCAGAGATATGACGGATTAGGAAAGGCCATCTGTTTTTCACCCATTCCAATGGGATTTACACAGTTAACATCATTTGTCCGTTCTGCTGTCGGGTGAGCGATTTGCAACATGTATTGAATGTACTCTGCATTCATGGCATACCATTAAATATTAGCAACTGAGGAACAATAAAATGACACAATATTAGTGTTTTAGATTTATTAAATTGGTAGTAGGCATTAGAATTTAGAAATAGTAAACACGCTACAGTCGCATTCCAAATGGTTTTGATCAACACAACTTATGTCTATTTTTGTTATCTCTATCTCTAGTTTTCGTGATAAATAGCATTTTTGCTAAATATATAAACTTGTAAACTAAGTGGCACATGTGTTTAAATAGCATAGTCACATTTCTTTTTGCAAGAAAATACATAGCTTAGTGACAGTTAAAGTCCTTTGCACGGCATGGCTTGTTTGCCTGCCATCGTTTAACCAGATTACAAAGTGTAATGCCACAACAGATACAGGTACGTTTTTCTTGACATTTCGATCTCGTCTTTGTGAAGGTTTTATAAATAACACAATTGGAAGAATGTGCCATTGATTTTCAGATTTTCATTGAACTAAGCTAAGAGGATCACACCTGTCATTTATTAATTTTGCTACTTTAACAATTATTGAGTCGAATCTAAAATTTCGTAAACATCCATTCTTTCTTAAAATGTGTTCAATTTACATGCACTACCCCGACAGTGAATATTTCAACAGGTAACACCTTTAGAATGAGTATTGTCAACCTGTCAGTTTAAAAGTTATTATTGTTAGATATTATGTAAGATATTTGTTCAGATACAGCATTGTATTAATTTAATAGCATATCACCTTCAGGTTCCGAGGTTATCAAATCATTTAGTCACTGTACACGACTGAGCCACGAATCTATCTGATACCGATAATCACTAACTGTGTTAATCCCATTGGAACGGATGAAAAACGGATGGTCTTTAATAATCGTTTATACCTCTGGTTTGCGAGGGCGGATTATCATGGGATTTGCACAATGTATACAAAAGAGTATCATTAATATCCTCCATGAAAATAAAATTCAAAGCTTCAGCAGTATCTGAGAAATCGGAGTTTATCCGCTTGCACCACTTTTTTTGGGACACCCTGTGTTAGCGGTAAAAAACCGTGCAGGTCATGATGCATGCAGAATACCGCGCGTTACAATCTGGGACATTTGTAAGGAAGGGCTTTTTGATTACAACTCGGATTTTTATGCGCAGTCCAGTATCAGATAAAATGTATTGCTTTGTCTTTAATTCACAGATTTTAAGCCAACCACTCGCAATTTACCGGTGTGTTACCTATCGCATCTATGCCAGTATAACAAAGATACCAATACATTGCAATAGAAATTATGACAGCACGATGCTAGACTTGTTAACAACAATAATAGTTCAAATTTGGAGAAATAGCCACCCCCAAAAATAAATACGTACCCGACAAAAATGGGGGGGGGGGGGGGGGGGCAGAACAAGTTCATTGTTTGGTTGTGAGATAAGATGAGTACATAAATAAGATTATCCGGTATTATCACTAATGCATCTATTCATATCGTCGTTGAAATAATCAATGCAATTATTTTTTTCTTTAATAAAAATGTTGTATTTGGGGAAAAAAATCGTGAAGATTAGGCACTGACACTTGGCTTGGAAATTACGAGCAAAGATATCATGAATCTTACAGGCACAAAGCAAAACATTTAATAGTGTAAAACTTACACGAATAGGTTGAGACAAAAATTGCATTGCAAAACAAAATCTTACTATAATTCAATTAACTCCAGTTACGTGACATTTGTTTACAGATTTGGATTTAATCGAAAAATTTTTGGAATTAGAGAATGAGAACGAATTAGAAACCCGAGGTAAGTGGATATCAGAAACAGAAATAAATACGATGTACAGGGTGAGTCAAAATAAAACTTGACCCTGATTGTGTCCGCCATTTTGGATTTTTAAGTACGACATATCTAGCATATGTGGTAACATTTTAAAGATTAGTTAATTATCTTTAATTCGCTGCAAAGATCATTCACATCGGTTAGATATAGACCGAGCTACAGACGTTTGAATCAAGTAGTCGGTTTTGCGCTCTGTCCATGTCTGACATGCGCTCTGACATGAGCTGACATGGTCCGTTCACATCCAAATGAACGGCGTTCAGCTAAAGAAATCAGTGTTCAGAAAAAAAGTCGAGCTATTTATTGAATGCGGAATAAATTTGACGCTATTTAACCCAACAAAATTCAGTCACAACCTATCATAGATGCCCTCTTGACGTTTCTACTTCCTCATCACAGAAAGTAACTTGAAACATGTATCAGTTTCTGGAGGAGTTGAATGGATCATACCATATGAAGGAACATACATTGGTGATAACGTTTTGAGGTTTTAAAGTATTGTCTATATTGTCGACCATACCAAAATATGCCACATCTTGAAAAAAAGTTTTTTCCAAATAAAACTTACCATTAACACTGGCTTTTACACCTTTAAAATACCACTTTATTTGACATGAACATAGACATACCATTATCATCATTTTAGGGAGTCATTTCTAAGTTTGCCGTCGCGTCGTGCATTCAAATTGATTCGTGGATAGGGGAAAAAGCTGACTACTTGATTCATACGACTGTAGTTGGGCCTATACTTAACCAATTAGAATTATCTTTGCTGCAAATTAAAGATAATGAACTAAGCTTTCAGATGATTTCACATATGTTGGATATTTGTCACTTAAAAATTCAAAATGGCGGACACAATCAGGGTCAAGTTTTTTTTACTCGCCCTATATATTCATGAACTCAATTTGGCCTTGTTGAGCATATTATGGACTTATTTGTGTAATTTTATTTTGTATCATCATGTGGCCATTTCTTGCACTTTAAAAACAGTGATAAGAAATAATTAAACACCTTTCTATACTTCAATTTTTTACCATTTAAAATCATTTTGAAAAATCGGTTTAATATCTAAACGTGTTTAAAATCTCAAATATTTACACATTAGACGGTAGATGTTTAGGCACCTGACATTTTTACAGTGGGTCTTTAGTAGGTTCAAGGCCATTGCGCAGTTAGTTTGGGTGAGAAGTATTTCCAGATTATTAAATAGAAATGTCGGTTTCGCGTACTGCGTTGGTCTCATGATGTGGGTGGGTGGTGGCATATAATAACCTTTGTTGTACTGTAATTGTGAAATCGCATATCTGTTTATTATGTTCATTCTGTAGCCGTACATCTCAGTTATCAATGTTGCGCTCGTAGTCCAGAGGATATCAAAAAATCAGGCACTTGTGATAGAAATATACACTGGCACACACTTAAATTGTTCAAAACTCAACATTTCAAAAAGGGACCCCAGCTGGATTCGACCTGTGGCGACCATGGCGGTCATTTTTCAAAATGGCCCCATTTATTATTTTCAAGTTCTTATATCTCCGTTAATAACACCGATACGAATTTGATTTTTGTGCCTATACCTATGTTTTCAGGTCCAAGGAATCCAAATAGGACATATATTTTAAACTATCATTTGTGTCCGCCATTTTATTTTCCAATATGACCGCCAATTTTCACCAAAATTGACATATCTCTTTATACTTTATTTGAAATAATGATATTGATTGATTTTTGTGTATATACCTGTGTTTTAAGAGTCAAAGAATCTAAATATAATATTACGTTTGTATTTTTGGTGTCAGCCATGTTGATTTCGAATATGGCCGCCAATTTACACTATAATATCGTTGTTCAAAATATTGACATGGACTTGCTTTTGTGTCGGTTCCTATGTTATTAATCCAATCATGCCAGTGATGTTAATGTAAGTATGTACTTTCACTTTTTCACTATATAACTATTGCATTAGTATAGTGTTGCATTTATAGTGTAGTATGTAGTGTACATACAATAAATTGCACATTAAAAAGGCATGAAAATAAACAAAGATATTTACATAAAATGAGTACCAAAATTGAGGCCTACTGTCGAAAGAGGACTCCACAGATGATGTCCGAAATGTTCTTCCCAGAGTGAGAGGTTAGTAGTGATCATGTATGACCGTGGGAGTCCTGAAAGTAGCACTAATAGTGAAAGGCGGCGGATATTTACTCAAAAAGGTTAGAAGGAAATTGAAAACATCCACCAGGTCATATATGGGGTCAAGCAATAATTAAAGCCACCCAGAGTTACCAAGTCCAGCAGACTTTGGGTGGCTGGGACGCATCCATGCGCAGGTGGAAGGGATGAAACTGGATGCCTCTTCAACTATTGGTGACCTGTCGAAAATTCATCAAGTGTGGATGTACGAAAGATGCCGAGGACAGTGGAAATGTAAGAAGACAGCCTTGGTGTGCACAACACTGTGCATGTGTGGTGGATGTGAATGAACATTGGACCATTTCCACAAACACAACTTGAATGTCACATTTGTGATTTTAAGGTTATAGAGATAAGAAGTTTACATACATACAAGATAAGTGTATATTGCCTAACCTGCAGAAGTAAAATCTCCTACCTCGGTTTTGAAAAGAAATACTATTCAGGACTGAAATATATTACTTTATATTTAATTTTGTACGATTGAAGTATGTGTTTTAAACTGTGTAAATAAAATATTTTAACTATGGCGGGTCCATCAGTTATTTTAATGTAACTTTAGATATATTTTACCATTCCGATTCTCTGTTTAGACATAAAAAAAAAAAAAAACAAAATTTCTATTTTATATTAAGCGTAGGCCTACATTTTGCTTAAACCTGCACAAGTAAAATCTCCTACCTCGGTTTTGAAAAGAAATACTATTCAGGACTGAAATATATTACTTTATATTTAATTTTGTACGATTGAAGTATGTGTTTTAAACTGTGTAAATAAAATATTTTAAAACTATGGCGGAGCCATTTGTTATTTTAATGTAACTTTAAATATATTTTACCATTCAGATGATCTGTTTAGACATAATTCTATGTTTATTATTAAGCTTAGGCATACCAGTTTGCCTAAACCTGCAGAAGTAAAATCTCCTACCTCGGTTTTGAAAAGAAATACTATTCAGGACTGAAATATATTACTTTATATTTAATTTTGTACGATTGAAGTATGTGTTTTAAACTGTGTAAATAAAATATTTTCTAAAAGTTTAAAAAAACAATATTGTTATTTTAATGTAACTTTAAATATATTTTACATTCAGATGATCTGTTTAGACATAATTCTATGTTTATATTAAGCTTAGGCATACCAGTTTGCCTAAACCTGCAGAAGTAAAATCTCCTACCTCGGTTTTGAAAAGAAATACTATTCAGGACTGAAATATATTACTTTATATTTAATTTTGTACGATTGAAGTATGTGTTTTAAACTGTGTAAATAAAATATTTTAACTTTGGCGGGGCCATTGTTATTTTAATGTAACTTTAAAGATATTTTACCTCTTGCCAAATGGTATCCTGATTCATATGTTACATGAATTTTGTGGAGTTTGTATATTTTGGAATTTCCAAGTTTAATATTCGATTTCATGTTTCCCTATACAAATTATCTAAAATTGTACGCGTTTTAATATTTTATTTATTGTGTTAATTATATAATGTACTAGGTTTATCATATTATTTGATTTACGGAAATGTATAAAAATGGTTGAAAGCTGGTTCTAGCTATTTAATGTATAGTACCTTTCTAGTTATATAATGTACTTTTAATATGATTTATGTATGTTTGTATGTTAAATTGGTTTTTGAACAATACTCACAATAGTCTTGTCATTAGTAAATTAATTAAAATATTCAAATTTACTTTATAGAGTTTGAACTTTCAAATAGTTCACGCTGTGGCGACGTCACCATGACATCACTGTACTTCTTATGATCCAATCAGCTGCATAATTATATTCTTATACAGTTGATTTTTAGCCTAGGTGGAAATAGGTGACGCCATCACTGCCAAGCTTTATTTGAACTATAACACTTTCCAGGGGTTGTTCTTTTAAATTAATTTCACTAATCACAGGACTCTTGTTAAGAATATAGATGACATGTAACAAATGCCTAAATAATTTAAGGTTGATAATAGGGTGTTCCGTTAGGCAATGGGCAATGTTAACTCATAATGTCGGCCATGCTGTTAGAGGAACGGACGGATACAAGATATTTAGTTATAATTTTGGTTATATTTGGATATGTTGAGTCTTGAAAACATAGATATAGACACAAAAAGCAGGCTAATGTCATTTTTAACCAAAAATATAAGAAAATTGCCGATTTTTGTGCAAATTGGCGGCCATATTGGAAAAATTAAAATGGTTGACACCAGATCCCAAAAAGATTATGTTATATTGGATTCTGCCCTTGAAAACATAGTATAGACACAAAAATAGTTCCTTCGGTGTTATTAACAGAGATATAAGACTTAAAATTGAATGGATCCATTTGAATAACTGACACCACATGGTGCCACAGGTCAAATCTAGGTGGGGTCCCGTTTTGAAACTGGTGAGTATGGTCCATATGAACTGTGTGACAAAAGGTTATAGCTTTCTATCACAAAGTGCACGATTTTGCCGCCAGAAGGGTTCTTAACCCTGACTTCGGCGGGTACATGCCTAGAATGCTTTCGAATGCTTCATTATTATCATTCAGTGCAATTCGACATACAGAAAACTAAGTTTCTCTCGCCAGCACTAAAAAACGTAATCGGGTTGCAGTCAATTGATTTAGTTATTTCTATGAATAATCTTTTCAGTTATCACTATTTATGTATATTACTAGTATTTTAATTGGGATATCTCAAAATGTTTGAATCAATACCACCACTCTAATAATTTTACAATGCTCAAAATCACCTAATTTATTGCCCTATTTAAATTTAGTAATTAAAAAAAAAATATCAAGTTAGTCCATTAATTATTCAAGTTGCTGAAACTCTAATGTTGTAAGTATGGGAGGTGATCCTTACGGTCATCCCCCAGCGTGTTTTGACCAAAATAAACTCATATTTTTCCATATTAGTTCAAAAATGGTGAATTTTCCTGGTGCGCATTTGTTCTAGTTTGAATATACATTTAACGATTTCATATACGATAAGCATAAACATTTTATTTGGTGTGATAAAAAACTCTTTCCGTTTTTCTTAACTCTTAGGCTGCCTCGATACAAAGTCTGAATGTCCACAGTGGGCTGCGGACGGACGTTGCTACAGTGCAACAATAGGAGCCGACGTGAGGGGATGGTGCCCAAAATCTTGCGGCCAATGTAAATATCTAAGCAAAGAAATAAATTGTAATTTACATAATAGAAATGAAATTCCACACATTAAAGGGGATGGCCTGATTTAAGTATATAAAGTTTTCATCTTGATAGAATTGCCTTCACCCCAAAAACCCATCTGTAAAGTTTCACGCCGATATTTGTGAGAGTTAGAAACGTGATTTTGTGAGCCCCATATAGAGTACTGTGTAAAATTAATATTGTTCGACCAAAAACGGAGTACATTTTCGCTCATAACTTCCAAAATCAAACATCATTTAGCCCTGAGAAAAATAGTAGCTTTCTTTTGATACCAAAATTTTGACCACTTCCGGTAAAATTTGAGGTTCTGAGGATGAGCCTCACTGGCTATTAGCGATCGAGCCATGCATGGTCCTTTAAAGGACGCGCTATTGGATTTAAGGAGCATGGAAGTTTTTAAAAAAATCTTCGTCCTCTAGTGACTAGTGACACGAAAAAGAAATGCCCCACTGGTGAGTAAAGAAATAATTACTCGACAGGTGAGGTTAAAAACCTCACCTCTAAAAAAAGAAAGAAATCGCAGTCTCACCAGCGAAAAAAATTATCTGACACGACCCGCTTCCACTTCCACGCTTTATGCTGTTACGCTATTATCTCCTGCAAGGTTGGATGGTCAAATTAAAATAAAATATTTTGCAGTGTCAAAGGCAAGTTGTGTTCAAATAACAACGTTTAATTATTAAATAATTGCTGATATTTTCATCCTGATGCATGTACTTCAATTGAAACACCTGGTGGAATCTTTAAAGTAGAACTTAAAGGTGCGTGTTCAGATCGTCTTTGGGACCCCCTGATTTACCCGGAAGTAGTATCGATTTTGATATCAGATGAAAGGCCGTATTTTTCTCATTGTCGTCCTGAAATTTGAGCCCTCAAATCCATTTCATTCCCAAGATATAAACAAAAACCCACCGTTTTAGTGGTTAATCATCAATATTAGCACAGTGTTGAATAGGGCTTTGCAACATGCATTATTGCGTCTACCATCAAAACCGCAAGTTGTTTCCCACGGTACTTGATGGGGTGTATGTGCAAGTGTCAGGCTCTCATATCAAGTAGAGACCACAATACACATAAATCGGAACAAGCACCTTTAAAACAAATACAATTTCCATAAAAGACATAGATAATGTACATTGATATGAGTACCATAAACTTTTTTACCTGTGGCCATAAAATAAATCCTCTAGTCTTACCTCTCACGGTGAATGTACAAACCTAAAATGCTTAAAGGAGAACCTTTACCATACTTATACAAAATATATACGCTATAAAAACAATTATTGGACACATATGGAGTGGTTTCGTAGGAAAACGGAATTATACTAACCATAAAAATGAATTTAAAACATTTTGTCTGACCATGCGCTATTTGAAATTCGCGCTAGTGTATATGGGATATGTATTTGTGTTATGCGATACGGACGGCACAGTAGCGTCATACAACTTCACACATGATGCTTTCATTGTGTGTATTTCCTATGGCATGTATGACGCAAACGTGCCGGCCGTATCGCATAACACGTTATAACGCAAGCGCGATTTTTAAGTAGCACATGGTCAGACTAGATGGTTTTAATTCATTGTTATGGTTATATAATTCCGGTTTTCTGTGAAACCACTCGAAATGTGGTCAATAATTATTTTATAGTGTATATTGTTTAATGTTATTCGTTTATACGGGTTCTCCTTTAATGAGGTCTCACTAAATTTGAAATCTGCTAAGTAATGCAACTCGTGCAAACTGGATTTCTTTGATAATGTTAAAGGTTATTGTGGAGTCAGATTCAGTTGGATAGGAGAGCAAAAAAGTATAAACTAAATCAGTAAATGAACGATGTACTTTTTTACAAACCTGCATCAATCTATTTCAGGCAAGCGTGATGAAGCAGTCTTGGAGGACCTCTTGGAAAAGGAATTGTTGATGAACCTCTTGCGAGGGAAAAAAATTAAGCAATAGGGTAAGTTACGATAACATACTAAATGGGATATACCATCATGTCATTTTTTTCTTTTGACAATGACTCCTCAAACTCGATTTCTATCATGCCTATAAAGCCATGGTTTTTGGCATGTTTTCTGGAAATTTTTAAAACCAGTAGTCACTGGGCGATGGAGTATCAAACCTACAGTCTTCACTTTAACTTAATGTAATTTATTTTTATTTTATTTTCTTTTTACCCAGATATCATATACTTAATCGTGTTTTTATTAATTTATATTTCAGTGCTTTGAAGTTGCCGTAGACGGAGATGGGGCGCTTATTTTTTTCTGATTTTGCCTTTAATTTACTTGTTAATAAAGTTTACTTTGATTAAAAATAAATAAAGGTAGGAGGCAAATATAACTTTATCATACAAGAATATCTAAGAGACTATGCACTGTTAAAAATAAACCTGTAACAAACAGGGATTTGACTGGCAGCTGTGACTCACAACGTGCAGAACGTAAAATAACTGGACCCGTAAAATAACGAAACCATTGCAGGGAACGTAAAATAACGGCGTAAAATCTCAGCTTCAACGTTATTTTTGGTTTTTGACTTGTTTAAACAATATTAAGAATTAAAACGTTATTACAATTATCTCACCAAATTTTCACGTTGTAGCTATGGCATGCATCATAAAACATTGTATTTACGTTACCACGTGGTTGTAAAAAAGTTATATTTCATGCAAACAATTTTGAGAAAAAAGGTAATTTAAACAAGGGAAAACGTGAAGAAATAAAATTTAAACCAGTTTATACACTTTGTTTTATATGGTAATATACACATTCTAAAGTCACCAATTAATTAATCATCACATGAGTAAACGTAATACATGTACCTTACACAGATTCGAACCAGGGACTTAAGATTACAAGTCCTAAACCTTATCCACTACACTACATGACTTTACTGACAGCAGATGCTAAAATGTGTGTGTACTACTTTTTTTCAAATTAAACTAAATATATTACAAAAAGGAGGAATTGAGTTCTACAAGAGTTTTTAAACTATTTTTAAAAATGATAGGGAAAATTAGATTTTTTCATTTTTAATGACGTTACTTACGACATTTTAACACATTTTACAGGTAAAAGATTTCATAGTTAATATTCTTACATTAAAAACAAGTTAAGTTACAAAAGAACGTAATATTACGGAAAATATAATAACGGTCAGCGTATAAATACTACCTTTTTTCCAAATGTGTAGTATTATTTTCTAGCCACTGTTTATTTGCACTTTTCTACTTCCAAATTGTAAATTTATGTTAGGAATAGGTAATAAAGCGTGAAGATTATTGAATAATTGGGGTTTACCGTAATTTAAAAGGTAAAGTCTGGTAAAATTAGGAACATTTTTAACAGTGTGCAATCACCAGGGTGTATGTGTGAACGTGTATTATGCATGTCGTAGTTTTTATCTGGAGTATGAGCTGGAGTGACGAAACGTCGAGGATGGTACAAGAGCAAGCGGCCCTTTACCCGATTAGATTTTAAGGGCAATATATTATACTTAAGTCGCTAATTTGCATGAAAATACATTATCTGGTTTATTATTAATGCTATGAGGATGAGAGTTGGCTTACGTGGTATGTGAATTGCCGACCGTATGCATTGCAAAACTGCCAAATACATTGCCACATGCACAATGAACATGATGAATGGAGACAATGTAAACAGCCACATAAATAAGTATAGACGTGATTGCAGTACAGCCTGTCTAAAAAAAATTGGTACAATCAAAAACCGATTTTTTTTCAATATTATATCTCAACATAAGTAAGTCGTTAGGTACAACACATTAAAGAGAAAAGACCAGGCTTTCCAGTATTTTTTGTTTCATCTCATTTGCTTGTTTCAATCGAGAGATAACTCCAGTTTACTGCGGAACACAACAATCGAGTTTGTGCCACTTTCTGGTTGAGTGAAAACGGTGAAAAAATTAGTTAAACATAAGTGATTCACATTTGAACAGATATGAAATTCTTTAAAAAGGGATTAACTTTATAAAGAAACTTTTAAAGATACGAAAACAGTTACATAATGGTGGAAGTTATCTTTTTTGAGCTTCAAGACAGCAAGGCATAACTGCGCGAAACAACTGTGCCCATGCACAAAAGTGGCACAAAATCAATTTTGGTGTATCGCATTAAATTGATTATATCTCTGGATTAACAAAAGCAAATAAGATGGAACAAACACCAATAAAAAGTCTGGTCTTTGTTCTTTAATATTATGCCAAGTAATAATGACTTAATTTTTAAATTTCATATTTAACCATTTTTTTTTCTGATTGTACCACTTTTTTTGAGACAGGCTGTATTGTACACAAATACTATATGGTTACAGGGAAAATAATGCACACTATTTTCCCGAGATACTGGGCACGGACCAATCATCCCGAACCCAAGGGTGAGGCCCGATAGGTCAGTAGAGAGTACCAAGGGAAAACAGTGTACCCTATTCACTCGATATAAACCATGGAGTACTTGTTTTATAATCTCACTGTGACTCTGTGGAAGAGGTTGTAGGGAAACTGTTTGAACAAATAGTAGTTGCAATAGGAATCAGCCAATAAAATAGCATGATTATGTTCATCAATATTCATGAGGTGTAATAATAATGCTTTATTTCAGGATGTTTGGATATCATTTTTTTAATAAAGATATTAAAGTGACAGGAGGAGATTTTTTTAGAATACGAATTTCTCTCAAATTTCACTGGATCGGTTGTAGACCACCTACCGCGAACGTTCGAAGGTTTATTGGACAAACAGGTGCAAAAGAAAACCGCAAACCTAGTTTTGGACTTGCCTGCTATCGCAATCGTTCCCCATAGAAAACCGTGCTTTGACTTTCTGTCGTGCACGACAGAAAGTACTAAATCATCATCTTATTACATAAAGACGGCGTATTCGGCTTATTCACTTCAGGTGTGATCTAATACATTGGTAAGCATTCCAAATATGTAAAAAACCGGGGTTCGAGGAAAAATGGGGCGCTTCTTCCTGGAAATCTCCTCATGTCTCTTTAAGTAATAATGTATGCAGCAAGGCAGCAGATAATACCAATATAATTTTTTTTTAAATATCCGCTTTGGGTACTCGAATAACGGTTGACTTGGACCTAAAAGTAATATGAGTCAATAGGTGTTTGTGTTCGAGATTGGACATCAAAAGGGGTTTCAATTAAGTGACTGGGGTTTGAAAAGGGGGATCAATCGATGATAAATACTGAAAGATAGAATAACGTGCACAGACGTCAAATAATTGAGATTTTGGTAATGGAACACGTCAAATAATCGAAATTTTGGTAATGGAAATTTTGGGAGGGTTCATTATTCATGCCAGGGGGAGTGACGGATTGAGGGAGAATTTGAAACATTGTTTTGTGAAGCGAGAGGGTGAACATGAGAGAGGATAAATTTCAAATTAGTGGTTAATACAAATATAATTTCAAAATATCTGAGCCAGCCTTAAAAGAAGGAAGTACAACACTCAAAGAAATAAGCTCAATTTTGTGCGTTTCTCAATCAAATTCTTTAACCATATAGGCCTACTCATTAAATATTTTTGAAATCAGACGCACTGGACTGCGTAACTTGTGCCTGGTCAATCGCGCAAAAACACGTACACACAAGTAATTAATTATTATTATAATGTAAGATCAGGAAAGAATAATTAAAATGGTGCTGGTAAATCTTTCGAAGTGAATGCTTAATTTCGGTACTACGACTATATAAACCTGTGCGCTCGGTCGATATTAAAGGAGTTCTAATTGAAGGCAACAGTGCAGTATGGGCGTGAAGTTGCGTACTATTGCAATTTTATGGCTAAAACTAGTAGACGACCAGGGTGTATAGTTTAAGAAGCTACCTATGTCACCTTGAAACCCTTGGAAATTTGAGTTATTGAGATAAAACCAGGGATTAAATTTCCAAAACGCATCAATAAAGTTCTGAAATATAGATTCTTCCCCAAAGGAGTAAGAGAGTCAATGGTGACGTGGCTGTACAATGGCTAACTAACGAAATAGGTCAAAGGATGACAAATCTTTTGTAGAGGGTCAAATTTTCGAAATACCTGCAAGATAAATATAATAAGTTGTTCCTACTTTGATTCAAAGATTGAAGCATTTTAAAATTCTGACTTCTGTACAAAAGGTTTGTTATCCTTTGATTTCTTTTGACTTATACCTTCTATACAGATGACCATTAATCTTTTTACTCCTTTGCACATAACTTCGTTCTAGAGCGTTCTAGAGATATGAACTGTGACCTCTGTAACTCAAATTGCCCAATACTGTCAAGGTGGCACCATGACGCCCTTTGATTTCTTTCATTAGACACCCTGGTCTTGAACTTTTAACCATAAAATTAATTGCATCCCCACTTTTACCCTTCTGTCCAAGTTCTATCCAACTATTCGTAATACGCTCTATCACTCCTTTATCGAGTGTGCAGGACAAGCACATTACCGGTACTTGTCTCCTCGACACGAGGGTAGCTTTGTGACTGCGATGGTCACTGTAGGTTGATTAGGATTCCGTGCCGATTTTTGCAATGTCAACCAATCTTTTGAAATATATTAGCAAGGTGCACTTCCAGCTTCCCAGGTTTGAACGTGTCTTGACACGCTTTTAATTCATTCATGTCCAAAACGAGGTATATTTTTTCTTGGAAAGTAACAAGTTGAGAATACGAAAAAATATCAAAATAGTCCACTTAATTAACTGATTGTCCCCCCCCCCCACCCAATGCAACTTATGACAATATATTGACGTTCGCCCATTATTGTTATTGTTTAGATTCTGATCTTCGTCAAAAACTATCCTCAGAGAAACTCATAAAACACTTTGACCAATCAATTATTCTTATACTTGTTGGGCATATGGTCCGTGACCGATGTGCCCTTCCGGCATTTTGAACAAAGAGGTCAATGGTTCAGGTCAGTAAGGCGTCTGCACGTCTCTTACGGTCGGTCGCATTTTTCAGAAAATTTGGTTCAATTGAAATTTAAATTTTATTCGGGAATATGTCCTGGATAAACCAAGGAACCTCTAGAGGAAGCTTATTCCATTGCGTCCATTTACCGGGACGGAATTGGAAAAGCCAGGGTTAATCACCCTACTCTTTTCAAAACTGACTGTGATGTGCAAGCACAGGTATGATTCTCTGTGCATGGGACCGACGCGTCGCGACGGCTTAACGTCCCCACTGAAGGACAGGGTATTATCATGGTTCAGTCCGGGGGTTCAGTTGCCCAAGTCCAACTGAACTATGGGGAGAATGAATTCCAATTTTAATCAATAGCTATTGTACAGATTAAATCCAGAATTTAGTACCCGACTAAATCCCTGCAAGTGGTCCCGCCAGGATACAAAGGCTAATGCCCTAACCAGTGGTCTACACTCTCCCACTGGGAGAAACTCCACACCATATCAACCGGGTAAAGTGTATAATTATTCGCGAGCTCTTCGGCTAAATTCGTAGGCTAAATATCCTTAGGTGTCTTGATATTACCCACATTCAGTTCAAGTAGGCATCCCAATTATTAATATTAAAAATAAGTGTCCCGGGAACGAACGCGCTTTTTTTTTTTTTTTTTTGTGTTTGGGAATGAGGTCGAAGGGCACAATGGGTCAGTAGAGATCATCTGTGACACTCCATATGAGGTATTGGACCACTGTTCTGCTGACAGAGTAAAAAGTAAATCGGTCAATGCGTACAAGAGTATGTGTTCGGTTGCTTCAAGGAGATACCCTCGCTCTAGGTTCTAGATTAATGCCACCATCAAGCCATTCCTCCTGACCAAGACCAGGGATAACTGGGATTTACCATCAAACAAGGCAATCAGGAGATTGAAAAGCAAATCATCACAGATGATCTTGGCTTCGCTGACGACCTAGCACTGCTTTCAGATATAAATCAGGCCCCAAGAAGTTCTACTTGCACCAAGAAACGAGGCTGTTGGACTTCAAATCAATGCCAAGAATATAAATTACAGGGCTTGAAACCAAACAACCATTGGTACACTCAGCCAGTCAATGACTTCAACTTCAAAACTTGGGTGCTTGAAGCAGACATCGATGTACGAAAGGAACAAACATGGCATGACAAAACATGGCAAGCTGCCAACAAGCATGTAAGGTTCTGGGAAGATCGGGGCGGGGGCGGGGGGACATAAGCCCACAGCACGAACAAAATTTTTACCGGACACTCAACACTATTTATAAAGGAGTCTAGTTTGCCGCCGAGCACCACTACTACATTGAGAGACACACGCCAAAGAATCCTCAAAACACCAACAAAGCGAGGCACGAAGTGCTAATTACAAAGTAACCAGAGATGGTAACACATGCATTAACACATGTCGGTATTTGTGTGATTTCTTCCCACCCAATTACTGCACTGGGTCGTGCATGTACAATCAGGGGAAACAGTGAAAGAGAATGCGCTGTGACCGGGCTTTGACACGAGGTTCCGAGGGCCAATTGGAATGAATGGAAAAATACGGAATATCGAAAATAGCAAAACCGGTATCATGGAACGATGTCGTCGGATGGGAAATGTTTGAAGAAGGGCGGTGTGCCTTGTGCATATTAGCACCGTCATAGAACTAAAGACAATGTCAGAACAAAAGCCACTGACCATTTTCCGCTAATATGGACTTGACCAACACAATTGTACTAAGGGTCTACGAAATTATATGAGCAAGATAAGAATGAAATGTAATTTGGCCCAGGGCCAAGCTTCTGTGCTTTGGCATAGCGCTATACAATTTGAGGCCACCAGGGCCGTACCAGGAAGGGGGGGGGGGGGGGGGGGGGGGTGCGGGGTGCGATGTACCCACCCAAACTCAAAAAATCCCAAAAAAAAAAAGGTCCAAAAAATGATGTGTGTGTGCGAGCGAAGCGACGCTAGGGGAAAAAAAAAGGGGTTTTAGGCTTTTTGGTCACAAAAGGGCACAAAATTTGGCCAAAAAGGTCCACGTTTGCAAAATTTACCCCCTCTATTGTGGAAAAGGCACATTTTGAGGAAAAAAGGTTCACTTTTGACAAAATCGTCACCCGCCCCCAGAAAAAATCCTGGCTACTGACCTGGACCCAACCAAGTTAATTATATTAAGCAGTGTGCGCGATTGCAATATGATCTTATAATGTTGTAAAAAATGTTTGTGTGTACTATATCTTCTTAATCTTTGATGTTTCCGCTACTTGCCTTCAAACAAAAATATTTTGTGTATATTATAACAGTATACAACGACCCCGTACAGAATCATGGCCTCGTCAGTCGCAAGCGACTATGGATAAAGCGCCCAAGTGAGTCACAGGTTAGGTGAACATCGACGTCTGTGGCTGAAGAGGGCCAATCCTAGAGTGGCAGTCTCTGCCCCAGGTGCTACATATATGGATGTCACAGCTTGACTATCCACGGAATCTGTGCAGCTTTCTTTTAGCCGCTGCTCTCAAACTGGCTGATGATCCGTTGTTCTCCAAGCTCAAGGTGTTGCTTCACTGTTCTCCGCCAAAGGTGACGATTGTCAGCAAGTTTCTCCAAGACCAATGTTCGATGTTCAGGTACACATATCACGCTTACAAATATACTTGTATCGGAGCATGGGTCCACCAACTTTCCTCTTGCCAGATGGAAAGCTCAGCAACAGGATTCTCGGTAGACGGCCTCCTTCCCCCAATTCTACGGAGATGGCCCAGCCATCGGAGTATGAGTTGTCTAAGAATTGTATAGATGGTGGGGAGTACAGTTCGAGTCAGGAGCTCTGATTTGGCACCATGTCTTCAAAGTGACACCAGATGCGTCTAATACAGCGCAGATGGAAGCTGTTGGGTTTCTTCTCAGGCCTCGCGAGTAGTAGTCCATGTCTCACTAACCATACCGTAATGTGCTGATGATGCAGGCGTTGTAAAACTGCTGCTTTGTCTTAATGGACCGCTTCGGATTTCCCAAACACGCGTTGTAAGCCGGGCAAGGGTAGCTGCAGCTTTACCAATGCGTTGGCCGATTTCTGCCACTCGAGAGGGACAGATGTTCAATGATGGGTGGGACCCTAGGTAGGTGAAGTTCCTGAACAACCTCAAGTGGGTAATTGTCGATTGTGATTACAGGTGGTTTGAGAAAATCTTGGGGCAAGGGGACATTAGGTTCTTCTTCAAATGATGACAATTCCGAAAGTCATACAGGCCTGTGAGAAGAGATCTATGAGCAGCTGAAGTTCCTGCTTGGAATGTTAAGTAATGGCAGCATCATCAGCAAACCAAAATGTCACGCACTCACTAGCTGACGAAACTTTGTCTTAGCTCTAGGCGTGCAGGATTGAAGAGCAGACCATCAGACTGGTGGGCATGTAGGATGCCTTCGTGGCTTGTACCGAATGCTAGCTCAGAAGTACTGAAAAGAATATCCCAAAGAGAGTTGGGGCCAAAACACATCTTTGCTTAACACCCATGCGAATTTCAAACGGCTCTGATAGGCTGCGTCAAACTGTACCGTTGCTTTCATGTCAGTGTGGAAAGACCTGATGTGGCTTCAGAACAAGCCTTGGTGGACAGCCAATTCTTCTGGAGGATTTGGGAAAAACAGTACATTCCTGCTAACCAGGGCAAAGGCTTTGGTCAGAGCTTGAAAGCAAGTTAGAGTGGCTTCTGTTGTCTCTGCATTCTCCTGTAAGGTGGGCGTATGGGGAAGATCATATCGATCGTAGAACTGCCAGCACGAAATCCCGCACTGGAGACTCAGGATACACCGTTCAGCCAGACTTGAAGACGCATCAAAGCAACACGGGCAAAAACTTTGCCGGGGACAATAATAAGGAGGAAATACCCCTGAATTGTTGCATCCACTTCTTTACCCTTTGTTCTTGTAGAGGGTGATGATCTTGAGTCGCGCAGGTCCGGTGGTACAGCTCCGCTCCCAGAATTGCCAGGAACTACATGGTAGTGGGTGAAGCAGAGAGCTTTTACAGCATTTGATCAAGTCTGGTGGAATTCCATCATTCCCCGGGGCTTTCCGGATTGAAGGGACTGGCGATGGCCATGTCAAGTTCATCCACTGTAGGTTTCAGCATCTAGGGCAGCCATGTAGGAGGACTCTTGATCTTGTCAAGGGGTGAGGTTGTGACATCCTTTTATGTAAGTGGCTTCAGAAACGTGTTTCACCCAGCGCTCCATCTGTTTACTTCTGTCTGTGATGACTTCACCACTGGTTGACTTGAGGGGCGCTGTTTGCACTGAGATGGCCCGACGCACTTTTTATTATCATACATAGCTCTGATGATTTGCCCGTTGCAGAAGCGGGTTGTATTTCTTCGCTCAGCGCCAGCAGTATCATTGCCACACTGCCTGCTTTCCGCGAATTCACTTCTAGTGCTTGAAGCAACTCTCAGGTTTGTGTGTGGAAGGTGAAACTCTTATACTCCCGAACGCTGCCTCTTTTGGCTTCAATGACGGGAGTTAGTAAGCCTGACTTGGACTCAAACCAATCGGTGTTTGCTTGGATTTTCTTCCAAAGATACAGAATGCTGAGCTCTCAATTGTCTCACGAAGATGAGTCCAGTTTTCTGTTGCAGGATCACCTGATGCGACCAGCCAAGCCCATGGATACATTGATGGATTACAGCAAATTGCTAAACTCTGTCCGCTTGCTGCATTGTGATGGTATTAATGCGTGGTGTACCAGTTATTTGAGCGGTTGCATCCTCTTTTGTTGGTCGAAATCTTACAGCAGACCAAGGCATGATCTGATATCACAGTCTGCCACCACTATGGTAAGACCTAGTGAAGGTGATGGCATGTGAAAGATCGCCTGTGATGATTTTTTTTTTCAAGGGGGTTTTTCCCCAAAAAAAAGTTGATGCCAGTGCTTGGAGCGTGGGGTTGACGCAGGATAACTTTGTGCTGAGGTTTGGACTTGAAAAAGGTGTTGGTTCACACACAGGTTATAGTAGGAGCACAGTTCAAGAAGACGTTGTCCTTGTCATTGGTCTTACCGACACCAAAGTGTCCAAGGCAAGATGGCAGGACTGTGGTCAGAAACCCCACTCTCGCATTGAAATTCACCCAGGAGAAGGAGGTGGTTCATCACTTGGGATACCCTGATTACGGCTTCAAGGTTGTCATAGAATTCATCCTTGGCTTCAGAAGTGGAAGTCAGGGTGTGTATAAACAGTTATACAACGGACGTCATATAAAACCAATAAGAGTCAACTCCAAGTATGATTATAATGGAGGTTTCTAATAGGAAAAGCCGGAGTAGTATATGCCACAAGTTCAGTCGTTGTCCTCAATGAACGATGGCTTAACCATAGCTTACAAAGTTCCGAGAAGATATAGTACTACAAAAAGTAAATCCCACCGCATACAATATAATTTTAGACCACCGACTTTGTTTCTTTCGGTGCTATGTCCCCCTGATGCATGGTTTTCGACGATTTTGAGTCTCAGGTCTCTGCCCTGCCGGGCTGATGGTCTTGTTGTAGTGTATATTGTACTCTAAAATTAGTTAATACACATGATTCCATGCAAGGAATTCTCAATAATTAATCGTTTTCGGCAATTGCTAAACTGACAGACTTGAGGTAGCGGATAGTTATACTGAAGATAAAACACATGATTCTATGCAAGGAAATCTAAATAATTATTAGTATTAGTAAAATAGTTCAAGACACCACTACCCCCTAAAGTAAGTCTATAATGTTTCATATTTTGGAAAAACACTAGTAACAGACGATTAACCCTGCACGCTACTTACAAAGGCTCTTTTCAGAGCCACCTAGAACTTGAGTCTTTTTTTATGAGATTCAATGTAATCCGAGCTCGCATTACCTGCGAAAGTACAAGATAGGATCACCTCCATCAAATTGCCCCATTGAATTCCATAGCCTTATGGAAATAGAATTTCTGGTTCTTACTGAATTTGAAATCAAATAACATTAAAACATACTATATACATAACAGAAATAGCAATATGGAGGATAAGTCCAAAAGGCCAATAAGGCCCGACAACAGACTTTCCCTGAAAATACACACAAAATGTTTCAAACATATTGCAAAATAAAATCATACAAGGCTGACAGACAAGGCAAAGGACGGTGCTCGGGACAAAATAATCATAGAAGGTTTAATTATATTTTGAGAGGCAAGAGTAGTGTCTGTGATACCAAAACTACTTTCAAGCCTTTTAATCAAATATCATGGTCAATGGTATCAAAGGCTGCACTCAAGTCAAGCAATACTAGCAAGACAGCCTTATTAGCATCCAAGGCTTGAAGGATTTAATTTTTGACCTGGAGAAGGGTTGTCTAAGTAGAATGTATGGCTCTTTTAAAGTGGCCAAACAGAAACTTAAGGTATCTCCGCAAAACTGACATAATTTCTGAACCAAATGTCCGAAAGACACCAAATAAAAATCCTCTGTTGATAGCATGTTTATCCATTTAAACAACAAAAGCAAGCATTTAGGTAAAATTATCATTTAACCGTTTGAGAAAAAATGTTTCCTGAATGCAGAATGCAAGTTTTATGGTTATCAAAGAATGCCTTGACTTGACTAGCAGATCTCTCTCTCTCTCTCTCCTCTCTCTCTCTCTCTCCCTCTCTCAATATATCAATTGAGTGCATCAATATTGATCCGGCAGTAAATAATAATACTGTTAGCTGATTAAGAGTAAAGAGGATGGCTGGCAATTAGGGGATCAACCGCCAACACAAGGGCTGAATAGTGCAATTGGTAGAGCACTGGTCTCGCAATCCAGAGGTCGCCGTTTCGTTTAGCTCATAATTATTCTTCAATCAGCGATCCAGTAAATGTACAAACGCGGTTTCCCATCTTCTGTTCTTAAGTTTATATATATACCCAAACTATTTCCAGTTAGCTTACAGTCCTTTTACTGGTTCACTACACTTCGAAAATAGATAAGTTCATTATCAAAATTTTAACTCCAATTTATATAACTTTGAAATTGAGTAATATAATTGATTAAACGCAATATTTACTTAATATCTGAAGTACTTGACAGAGTCTGATCATTTTTGTAGGTTTAAGTTAAGTCGCTGCCAGATTTTGAATGGCTTGCATCATCCAAAGGCCCTTTCTTTGGATATGTATCTTTCGCAACTACCGATCGTGCATTCGGCGTGAGTTTGCCGTCGTAAACGTATGCAGTGTTCTGATAAGATGCTGATGCCATGTCACTGGGTTCTCCTGTATCCGGGTCATTTGAGATTTGAAAGTTACTAATTGAGTGACTGTTCGTCCCTTTCCCGACTACATTGGTGACCTCTGCACCTTCAACCCTATCTTCAACTGACCTTGAAAACCCGAGTGCTCTCCCAAAACGTCTTTTGATATTGATGCGTTCTGAAAACTGCCTTAGGGCAACTACTACCCAGGGATTTCTTTGCCTGACTGACGGTTGTTCAGGAATGCTTGTTAAATCCATATCTTGTTGGGAACAATCTATTTTGAAATCATCTGATCCCTTGGTATAGTCATTGTCCAGTTCACCTCCAGGTTGTGCACTTAATGGTATGTCTGATGCCGTGTTCTGCAATGCTGAACTCGAGATAACTGCCAGCTTCTCTTTGGGTTTTTTGCTGGATTGCTCATTACCTTCTCGGATACTTGAGTCACTTTTGTTCGAAAACGGCCTTCCTCGGAATCTCATATTAATGTTTCTTTCCTTCACAATACGTCTCAAGTTTACTGCAGCTTTAGGAACTCCTTTCCAGAAAACTGCTGTGGGAGACTCTGAATCGGTATCTTCAATATCATTGTCATGAAATGTACTCCCGCGTTTCTCTTTCTTCAAATTTCTCTTTTTATCACGGTCATTTAGAATGATAATGACGACTCTATAACTTTGTATCATTACCAATAACGCATTCTTACATGTAAAGAATATACTGGCTTGATTTATCGAACTGTGAACAACCATGAAGTAAATTCGTGTAGTTAGAAAAGGAGCATCTTGCATTAATGTGGTTACAAAGATGGACCAAATTTCTGTTTCAAAAAATAAACAACTACATTGATCTCCCTTCTTTGACTTTTTCTTGGTTGCTGTGAGACTTAAGGTAAATTGAAATAAGCTCAATGACCACACAACAAGCACTAAAAATACAAGGTCAAATTCGCACATGACTACAGGATTTGTGAGACCTTCTGTTACGTATTCCAAGATGTCTGCCGCCATCCCGATGTAAACAAGCAATAGCTGAGACAACTGATCTCGAGTGATATCACCTTTAGGACTCAACCACCTACCTAAGATGAGGACAAAGAGCATTATCTGCTGAAGAGCGAGAGACCAATCTGGGGCAGTCATGCCATAAGCATCGAATGTTCCGTTCTGTTCAAGTAAATTACAAATACATTTGATTAGTTTTACAATAATATATTGAACAAGGCCTATACAAGGATTGGTATTTGAAAATGTTTCGCTAAAACCTAGACCAACATAATCATCAGGTCACAATTAAGCTGGCACAATTTGCGGAGAGGTGACACCCTGATACGCTAACACTTAGGGAATTCGGCAAGCATGTGGCTTATTTCCATTAGGTGCCTAATTCTTAAATGTACAAGTGTGTCAGGATGTCACTTAACACCCTGTAATTTATATTATATACATATTCTGTAGTTTTAATATTTAAGTTTATAATCGTTCAATGTGATATTCTGAAATGAAACTTTGAGAATGCTTTGATTTTCATGAAACTCATTCCAAATATGGATGCTCAACCTACAGCTT
Source organism: Ophioderma brevispina (assembly GCA_023653785.1). NCBI lineage: Eukaryota > Metazoa > Echinodermata > Ophiuroidea > Amphilepidida > Ophiodermatidae > Ophioderma > Ophioderma brevispina. The sequence goes on along the minus strand of JAMKCH010047658.1, from coordinate 39,608 downwards.
TTAGCATTGTCCAAATGTCGACAAACTTAGTTTTTGAGTTTTCCTAGGAATTAAAATAAACACAATTGTTATTATCAACAGGGTTTATTTGAACCATTTAAAACATGCGTGCAAAACTAATTATGAATACCATTGTTGTTCCTTGCTTTTTCTTTTTATGCACCGAAAGGAAAACCAAAATATCTAGAAGAGTTTTGAATTTCTTACGTGTCACTGCATTTTCGGAGAGTTTCAACACTTCATCATGAATAAATAGTAAAATTAAAAATGAATGAAATAATGAGTTCGCATTATTATTCACGACAAATTGTTCCATTCTTCGGTATGCAGCGACTCTAGGAATATATATTTTTGTCCATACGGACCTTAAAAATTAAGCGCGTGGACATTGTATAATGCTATGTTACAATAGGTTGGGCACCCCTACCAATTCGTGTAGATCACGTGAGTCACTTCCACAATTTGGCTATTAGAAAATTTGTTACAGGGCTGATTTTATTGAAGGTCACAAACACACACGCACACACACACACACACACACGCACACACACACACACACCAACACACACACATACTTAAACACACACACACAACACTTTGCATAGTATACTTCTGAGGACATCAAAAGAACCGCCTTTTGTTAAAATGGAATAAACTGCATTGTTAAAACTACCGACGACCTTTATTCGCAAGAATTTCTTTTGTGTCATAGGTCCTCGGAAGTCATACAAGTAGACACATACGTGCTCGCGCGCGCGCGTGTGTGTGTGTGTGTGTTTAGGTAGGTGTTTGGGTAGTTGTTTGGATAGCCATTATTTTGATGAAAATCCTAGCTTTTGTAATCGAATGCTACTTTATATGCACACATGTGTGCGCGAGTCTGCGATACACCGCGGCGAGACAGCATAATAATAGAGAAAAACTGAAAAAAAGTATTTGAACCCGAATGTTCCATAATCCATAGTTGCCTCGTGATTTGTTTCTTTATAGGAGACTGTTTTTCGTCCAGGATACCGCTTAGTCGGGTAATGTTCAGGAAACATCTCATTTACACCGCTTCTCCTAATTATTCCTAATAAGCGGAGTCGCAACAGGCGCATCAATTATTACATGGAAATTTACAAATCCATTATAGATACATTAACCAGCCCATGAAATAAGGAAGTCTGATGGGGCAATAAGTTAATTAACTTCGTCATGCGCATTTGCATTTCATACATGTGGACGCTCACAGGAAATTCGTGTTAGCTTGAGGTAAATTTACATAAAAATATTCCAAACTATTTTGTCACGCAAAGTCTGGAACTCTCATGATCATAGTTATAGTGATTCAAAGGTTTCAACTCGTAACCGTCATTTGTCCATTGCCAGTGTGAATTTACCTCTTTGTTCATTGCCAGTGTGAATTTACCCCTCTTTATCTCACTGTCTTTGTGTCTAGAATTCTGTCATTCTGTCTTTGTCTATCTGGTTGCCTATATGCCTCTCCATGACTTCGTACGGACACCAATTAGTACCAGTGTCATGAATTAGGGCGTCCCAGTGATAGAGAAGCTTGGAGAGTGGTGGATATGATGCGTGAACAAGAAACGCGTAAAAAGGGTGTCTTTTTTCCAACAGGCGATGTACGCGCGTACATCGTTTAGGGTGTCAAAACAGCAAAATATGGAAAAAATGGTATGTTTTTTTCTTAACCTGAAATTGTCATGTTATATCTCATTAAGCAGGGACCAAAATCATCCAAAATATTGTAATCGGAACTTGGGAAGTAAAGCAAAGCAAGATAATAAAGGGTATATTTACGATTCAATGCACTGTGTACTTGTTGAGGGTATCATAAACAGATAAAAATACTTGTTTAGGGTATGTTTTAGCTTGTTTTTAGTCGGTGAAAATATGTGTTTAGGGTGCATTTTGAAAGTCCATGTTCACGCATCATATCCACAAGTGCCCCCCAGGATTGTACTCAATTGTACTTGTGAGTGACCTGAATTCACTTTCATAATTATGATTTGTTTACTTTGCAGTATTAGTATGTTTAGGGCGCGGAAGACGGTTCTGTTGTCGTAAAAAGCATGTTTAAGAATCCAGATTTCTCAGACATAGTACAAAGTCAATTGTCAAGATGTTTGGAAATATTCTTCACGCAAATATTTGATCAATTTGACAATATATTTTGGGACTGGGATGTTTGAACATTTATTGTACAAGTATGTGAAATCAATGCAATATATTTTGGCATGGCTAGTGTTTTAATATTTTTTGCTAATCATCTTTAAAATTAATCTATATTATTCCATATATCTTGACAACGATCTCTGGTAGTTTGGTTTTGAAAAAACTCCATGGTTAAGAATTTATAATGATTCTAAGTATGACAGGTACTTTCGAAAAAACATGGCAGTTTGCAAACACGTGTGTAGTCGTTTACGTTCAAAATGAAATCCATTAGTTAAAGTCCGACTCCGAGATTTCGAAATATAATTTTTGTGTGTAATAATTAGAAATAGTTGCCTAGAACTAAAGATAGCCACCCAAAATGCCCAATTCCAAATTTTGAGGTGAATCAGATTTTTCGTTTTGATGCAGTAAACATTTATGTATTCTATATAGTCCCATAGGATATAACCAAAATTCCGGATCCGGAATTTTTAAACAAAACTGTGATTTTCCATATGAAGGACATCGAATTGAGCCTAGCTATTTCACACAGTGATTAGTGTGTGGACAAGCATTACGTTTATGCAAAAAACACGATTTGTCAGAAAAATGAGGGCGCCATGCTCAGGAAATCTCTGAGTCAGCCTTTAACGTCATTTGTATAGGCAGAGGGAACTGCCTATAAATTGCGAAGTATCATGTCGTATGGCATAGGGTCTATAGGAAGATAAATATAAATTGAAACAATGTAAATGAATTGGTCTAAACATTTTTATTGAAATTCTGCATTTTTTTAACTTACAAAATTTTCTGTTAATCCTGGAAGTAAAAATTTCTCATCGAAGAGGCTTTGGAATGTTTCAGGATTACAACTGCTGAGTGAGTGATTCCTCCTATATTCTTCTCGTTCGTTAAACATGGTCCACTCCAGAACCCAAATGCTTGGTAAAACAATCAGGAGATATAGCAGAACAGAAGGAGAAAACCTAAGTGAAAAAGATTGTAAACATGCTGACAAAAATCAATCATTTACAATTATTATAAAGCGAGTTTCGTTAGTCTCAAAGCATATTTGCGCGCGCGCGCGTGTGTGTGTCGCTGTGCTCTAGGACGACAGTTGGCCAAGTGAACAATCCTATCAGAATCAGAACTTAGATTGCAATATTCCTCATAATAGGGTGATGGAATTGAAAATGTTCACTCATAAACTCAACGCGTGTCCCGTCCTAGCAGTCGCGGGATTCATGTCACAATAGCTGCCCGAATATCGCTTGGGTCGACGAGGCAAGTGATGATAAGGGGCACTTGCCCAATAATACACAAACACATTGGCAGCAGCGGGACTCGAACGCACAACCTTTAGATTATGCGTCGGCCTCATATCTACGGGGATACACGTGTCCACAGTATTCAGAAGTAGCCTATGAAATATTTGGGTGGGAATGTATACAAATGAAAATCATGTAAGGTCATTTATATTATAACAACATGATTTTTCAAATATTCCAAAAAGCATGCCAGACCCGCAAAGGAATGCTACCAACGATGTCTATAAATTTAAGTCTATAAATTTTTCATCTTGATTAGAATGGCCTTCACCCAAACCCCATAAAGTTTTGCGCCGATATTTCAACCAGTTTTTAATGTAGTAGGCTAAAACGTGATTTGTATGTCCCATATGATGTTGTAAATTAATATTGGTCGAAACCGATATGGGGCAACATTTTCGCTCATAACAAGTCCAAAACAAACATCCTTGTAGCCCCTGACAGATTTCAGAGGGGTAAATGAGAAAAAAATAGTAGCTTTCTTCTGAAACAAAACTTAACCGCTTCCGGTAAAATCTGGGGTCCCTGGGTACGAGGCTATTAGCGATCGGACAAATAGTCTACAAATGTTGGATTTAAAAAAAAAAAAAAAAAAAAAAAAAAAAAAAAAAAAAAAAAGAATCTATTTAAAGCAATAGCGGCACATTTTGGAGGAGTGCCCAATTTTTTTAGATTTAAACAGTTGTTGGTTAATGTTCGAGCTATATATACCTGTGAACGGTAATGCTAAGAAGTGTGCATGCATCATAAAATGGGGGATTTTGTAATTAGATTTGGGATCCCCATCCTAATTCAACGGCGCGGCAGCGCTGGAGGAACGGGAAATTTATGTCCATTAGAACATAGCACAACTCACGAAAATGTGCTAACTTGACGTTATTGAACCAACTGAACAGCGAATGGATGAGCGTTGAGACGTACATGGGCATCCCGGCTATTGAAATTGGAGCGACGTTTTAAGCGGACGGTAAAGTATTATCGGGATCGGATTAAATATTTTAAATCACAAAATTCATTCTTATGCGACACATAGAGAAGTATGAGTTTTACCATTCACCGGAATAGTACAGTGCGAGTAAAAAAAACCCTACATTCAGAATAAAAAATAATTAAAATCGTTTAAAGAAAGGTTTTTGCTCAAATGTTGCTATGGTTATAAAGAAGGAGAAACAGGCTTTCAGGGAAAACGTTATTGGTGTAATTTGGACTTTGGAGAAAAGGAAAGTTACGCCATTTTGTGCGGAGAATTCAAAATCTGTTTGGTCGATTTTGAGCCAAACAAAGATGCTTCGTTTACATAAAGTAACATGGTCTTCAGCAGTGATTTGAGTACAAACATTTAACACCAAATTATTGTTGAACAATAGAAGGTGGGAGAGTAATTGAAGGATTATAAAAAACAATATCCAGAGATTACAAAAGAAAATGCTAAGTTAAAAAAATGTTCATTTCCTAAATAAGAAATTCAAGATAGCTGGAAAAAGACAAAGTTTACTTTGGTTCAGCAAGATCATGGTTTAACCTACAACGAAACTGGGAGCAAAAGTACACATAGAAGGTTGTATTCCGCTGAAAACAGCAGTGCGATAATGAATTTAAGGTTTCATTCCGATTTACAGAAAACTTAGCTTTAGTTCTTTGCCATATGGACGCTGAGTATTATGGATATTTGTGCAAAATTCATGACATTCGTAGAGATTGTAAAACAACAATTTCTGAGCAGTTTCATTATGTTCATGAAATTGAGACATTGATATGGAGTGATTTTCAATAACTGACTCTCTATGATTGAAAAAACAATGGTAATTTAATTTTTTGTTGTTAGAATTTACTTATAATTATGTTACAAAATAGACCATTATATTCAAAACTGATATGTGTTTGTCGAGAGAAAAGAAATCGATACAATCTGAAATTGCATGTGTTAATTGTCTTTGCTATAATGTGTTATGGTTATACGTCGGTGTCAGTCTCTACAGCACATGTAGGCCTACAATGGCCAAAACTGACATTTTTTAGTCTCTCGGGCAAAATTGACACATAGTTCTGAACCCCAAGCCCGAAAGACACCAAATAAAAATCTTCTGATAGCTGTTTACTCTTGGGATTTTAACCAACCATAAGCAAATTGAAGCAAAAACAACGTTAACCTTTGAAGAAAAACTTCTTTCCTGAATGTAGGGTTTTATTGATATGAACAAATTATATTTAAAAAAAAAAAAAAACAAAACTGTTCAAAATCTCAAATCTTTTGAAAATTCGGGGGCGCTCTTAAAAAAGGGCTGTGATTGCTTTACGGTCCAACGGATATTTTGAGGCAACCAAGACCCCCAATAGATTTCTACCCCTTGTACTTTTCTACAGAAATGCCTTGAAGTAAAAAACAAATGATGTGATTTGCTTAACTTCAATACTAAACATAGGCTTGACTTTAGTATTTGTTCCTATGGTAAATAGCAAATTCACAATTTTGTACCAAAGAAACATTTATCAGGTTAATCCTTTCACGTGGAGTACATTTGTGGTAGAAAGCTTAACAATAGTGCAAAATCAAACTTTCTTAGGACACCTATTCGCCTATATGAAATCCCTCGTTGCACTTTGCATTGGTAAAAACAGCTTATTCACGAGCCCGTAAACACGAGAGTTAAAGATGGTTGACCCGTTCGACAACCTCGGCCATCCACTTTACTCCACCAAAATTGAGATTTTGGTATCAGAAGAAAATTCATCTTGTTCTCATTACCCAGGTGAAATTTAAGGCTTAGGAAATGCTTCCTTTTGATGTTATGAATAAAAACATCCAAATGTGTTACTAACACGCAGTGTTCAATGGGCGAATTTAGTATATATTTTGACTCCTACAATCCGAACGGCTGGACTGATTTAACTCTAAATTTGTAATCACGTGTTTTGGGTGAATTGCTTCCATTTGAGGGAGAAAACATCATTATGAAAAACCATGATCGGGTAACCCGGGTGACCCACCCTTAATATGAATATGAGCACCATTCCTCATACGAAAAACCATCAGAGTCCAGCAAAAAAATCGATGTTGAACACACTAGCAGTACATTAGCTGCGCAATTTCCAGGTATTTCTTTTACAGACCTTCAAACATAAATTTGAAATCATCGCTGATAAATCATTTCAAGTCAAAAAGAGATCACATACCGTTTTCAATTTGTTTAATTTGTGTTTACAAAATTAATTAGTTTAAATGGACCGAAAGGCAGGTAACATTGTCACTGGCGTAACGGGAGGGGGGCAGGTTGCCACCCCCAGAGGCTCCCAGAGAGCTTTGACCGGGAAAAAAAGCTGGAAAATCATGCTAAATCAGCTCTTTTTTGACTCCTGGCTGCGACATTTTTACCTACAACCAGGAAAACCTGACACTAAACCACCTCCAACAGTGAAAATCTGCCTCAAAACCGTGAATTTGCAAGTGACCCCTGTACGCCCCTGAACATTGCCTTGACAATTCTGGCATACATGGGTTACATTTTTGGCAAAAGAGTTGATCTTCCATCATTTTAAAACACACAAAGACAATCATAATAATATGATGACGGGAATTTGGGAGGTACAACTGGTAGAAAAAGCATGTAAATGTTGTATCCCTTTATATCGCAAATTTATACGCCAAAAACAAAGCAATCTGAATGAAATCCCCTAGAGCATGTTTATACATTTAAATAAATCGAATCTATATAGAAAAGCGGTTGCGTTAACGAAGAAATGGCTTACATCAGAGGTAAATTAGTCCAGTCATTTTATGATATGACCCAAACAAATGCAAAAGGGCAAACAATTTTGGTGTTAATATACTGTGAATTTGTCCAAAAATAAGATATTAAAAGTTTACCAAAGTCAACCTTGTGGAACATGTTGAAATAAGGGGTCAACGTTTGTACAGGGTTAAAAATATTGGAATTGTTTCAATTGATTTAAATGATGTTTCAATTTATTGGGCTACTCCTAAGGTTTAAAAAAGTATAGTTTGCTCTATCTATGAGTTGTAGTTTCAGTACAATAGGCACATAACAGTTCAAGGTCATCCTGGGGTAAAATTTATAGGATGGTCCGATTTTGATCGGAATGGTTGTAAATTGTTCAAATGGTCCCACTAGATAAGTAAATGTAACTAGATTCTTTGTTTGAACGTTCCATATAAGAATTACAGTGCTATGACTCGTGACCTCCCATATTCCGTGTATAGCCCCCGGTCACATTTTGCGTTCCAATTTTGCAATGAATATCATAGATGGTGCAACCAGTATATTTTTGACTCCTGTACCATTAGACGAACAATTTGACACCATTTTTATAACGAACGGATATATCTGAAAATTTACCCCCATTGTGACCTTGAACCTATTTTGACTCATAACTATTGAACTACAACCTGCAGATATGGCAAACTATACCTTTTTTAATCCTGGAAAGGTGACGAACACGTTGGCATACTTTTCGACGCGTTTTGACCCTTTTCATATTTTGACCCATGTATAAACCTTACCCCCTTAATAAAATTATGTTCCACTCCTTTGATTTTGTAAACTTTTGCTATATTGGTTAAAGGTGTTCTTAGTACTACTCTAGAGCAAATTATTCTTTTTTTTGCAATAGTTTGGGTTAAGGCATTTTTACTCTATTTTGAACTGCCTAAATTAAAGACACGTACTTTAACATAATTCAAGTGAATCAATGGTTGTAGAGGGATACACATATTTCTTTTAAATTGATCCAGCGTTTTTGAAAACATTTACCCAGATAGTATATGTTACAGATTTTAAGACCAGTATTTAGATTATTTCTTAAGCGACGCTTTGTAACTGATAATCGGCTTTAAGCTATGGATTTTATTAAACAAAATAATTATGGTTTGATGATGATTAGTAAAGTCTCATGCGAATGAGCGTGGATGCATATCTTTTTATTTAGCAGGATATTCGTTTCTTTTAATTTTATCAAAAATATCTAGTATATTTAGCTTTTAACACAAGACTTTGATGAAAGAAAATGTTTTATTTTATTCGAAATAAATTGAACAAGTACGAGATAAAAATCGAACCCAGGTTGAGATTGGCGACGATCTCTTCGCTTAAAAAGCAAGGAACGTGGTCAGGCAAATGGTCTTATATCTATAAGGTTATGGTTTATATAGAAGTCGCCGCTGCGCCATATGGTGATGTGCTGAACAGTGCCTGAGATTCTGGGTTAAGGTGACCCATTCAGCAATAATATTGGGTTCTGCCTGGCCGACATGAATCTGTTATTACCATACACTATAGTCTGATTTTTTATTTCTGTCAGTAAACGCATATTGTCGATGGTACGAATGATTGAGGGGGAGTGTGAGATTAAAAAAAATTAAGCTGAATACTCAACTTTGTAACAGAATATGAAGCTTTAACCCATTTACATGAAACTTTTGTATCGCATATGTAAAGGCTTCATACCAGAACTTCAATTGAATAGATTGTCGTACAACCGTTATCGATTCCTTTGTTTGCCGGCTAATCAAAATAACGGATAAAGTGTCATGAAAACCTCTAGGCTGGGTGAAGAGGAGGAAGAGATTAGCCACTGTAAATAATTGGAGTTGGTTATGAGTGACCAAAACTCTTATCTACTTTTAAATGATTGAAACCAAGCTGTCAAAGATTATTTCGGGAACAAGATGAAATGTCCGATTTCTAGTTAGTCCTTAGTGACGTAAAAGAACTCTGGTGAGTAATACCTACTTACTCGTATCATTTCTTATGTTGAATGCTTCAGAGTTTGTGAAGTTTGACGTTTGGAAATTTATTCAGTGATTGCTTTGTAATATTTTCTTCGTGAGAAAAAGGGACATTTTTTTTTTTTTTTTTTTAATAAGGCATTACTATCCGGGATCGTGACATGGAATTTTATATTATACTGATTGGGTAAGTATACAACTCTCAGAACGAAGGAATCTAGACAGCCCCAAAAAAAACTTTTAATGAACTGGACAGGAATAAAAATCTACTTATAGAAACTATTGTTTTTCAACCAGACTATTTTTAGACGAGAATAGGCAGAGTATCTTATGATTACGAGGGGATACATCCAAGCCCTAAAAGGCTCAAAATAAGGTTGAACCTACTCAAGAACACTAAAAGATCTGGAGGTGTTTTAGGTCAATTGGAGGGTGCTGAGTTCAAATCTGCTTCATGCAAAATTTATAAGTTGGTGGAAAGTGGTGATGGTGAAATTCTTGTTTTAAAGGGGACACTACCCGATGTTATGATAAAATAGCTTTTTAAACGATACAAGTTGCACATATTCAAGAAAATTTACAATGTCAAATTAAAGGTCGGGAGATTAAATTGTTTGATTTTTATTAAAATGTATGAAAACCTATACCGCTAATAAAAATGATTAAAGGGGGTACTACCTTATTTAAGAGCTAGGAAGTGAACGCACCAACTCTCTTATTCTAGATTAGTTTTAGTCTAATGGTGACTGAAATTAGGACAACACCTTTTGGATTTACAAAAACATACTTGAGATTCAAATATAAATTTTAAATGATTTTTAATAAACAGGTTTTTAACTAATTATAGGTTTATTTCAATTAAAGGACTTATTTCAGCTAGCCTTTTACACGGATTTTAAATTTTGAAGTCCAAAAAAGGTTGTGTCCTAATTTCAGTCTCGTTAGACTTATAAAAATAGTCTATGCAATTAAGAGAGAAGTGGGTTGAAATCATGTGCGCCTAAAACTTTACCACATGTGGTGACAATTTGTAAAACAAATAACGCATGTACGATTCGAATAATGTGCACTAATACGTTCTAATTTGACAAGGTCACGTAGTAAATTGATTGACTTGTTTACTGTGGGCAGCATTTTAGTTACATGCTCTGTTACCGTGATAACTCAACAAAGTCTCGATTTGATATGAAAAATTTCAAGGTAATGATCTCAGTCTTAAAAAGGTCCGGGGGGGCACTGCCTATCTGAAGTGACGGTTATGTGTCTCGGCCATCAGGTGAAAAGTAGGGGCCTTTCAGGTAAAATATGTACCAAAAAATAAGTAAAGGGGTCATTCAGTACACAGCCTGAATAAGAATGAGTGTCATTCAGTATGTAACTTTAAGAAGGGGGCCATTGAGGTAACAACCTGAAGTTCAAAATTGCCATGAAATTATAAAATTGTTCAAATTGTGCGCGTAGCGTGTGCAAATTTTGAATTTGGATGTTAAAATTGTTTAAAAAGTGGATACTTTTATGGAAACTTGTGAAAAGGGGTGGGTAGGCCTATAGCAGGAAAGAAGAGAATGGGGGTTATTGAGTATCTGAAGATTTAAAAAGGGGGTTATAGGGTAAAAGGTAAGACAGCAGCACAAAAAAATGGGGGTCATTGTATATAAAAAAAAATAGAAAAAGAGGGTCTATCTTGAGTGCCCCCCCACCACCACCACCGTGAAAAGGTGGAAACTGTAAAAATGTCTTTAATGTTATGGCCTTCATTTTTCACAGTGCCTCTGACTCTGGCACAAGACAGAAAACTGATTTTTAGTACAACTGCAGACTTGTCCATGGGTATTTCATGATGGAATGATACATAACTTGGGTTAGGGTTAGAGTTACATAACTTGTTTTGGCAACCGGGCTTTTCAAATCCGAAATCATAGCATGCATGCAGTTGTGCTAAATACCAGTTTTCTGTCTTGTGTCAGGGTGTGGGGGGGGGGTTGGGGTTGGGGGTAGGACACGATCTGCTCGATTTGGGCATTGGGGATATCCATGCCTAAAGGTACGGTCACACAGAAGACAGCTCCCGGCCCAACCTCTTCCCGACTACACAAGACCGCATTTTTTTTTCGAAATCGGTTACAGTCTTATTCAAACGTGCAAAATTTACAATTTTTATCCCGACCAGGGATGATAAGTATGCGAGTTTCCCCGTCGTCAACAAGACAAGGGGTGCAGAAACGCCTAGCAGTAGACGACAGCATCATGAAATCAACAAGATCAATCATGTTTAATTGGCGACGCTACTTGTTCAGTCCCCGATCAGTCACAGACCTTGAAACGATGGCACAAGTTGTGACATGTCGCTGTCAAGACTGCTCGTCGATTGTTCGCCGAGTTGTTGACGCCAAGAAAGGTAGCCTACAGTCACATAGAAGACAACCCGCGACGCGACCCGACCTCTACCCAACTACACAAGACCACATTTTTGTCAAAATCGGCTGCAGTCTTGTTCAAACTTACAAAATTTACAAGACAAGAGATGCTCAATCGCCTAGCAGTAGGCGGCAGCATCAGAAAATCAACAAGATCAAGCATGGCACTTGTTCAGTTCCCAATCAGTCGCAAACCTTAAACATGACAGCACAAGTTGTGACATGTTGCTGTCACGACCTTCCCGATTCCAAAACCCGCCACAATTTTTTTAAGCTGCAAGAAAAAAATTTTGGCCGTTTTTTCAAATTTGCCACGTGCTTCCGACCACACAAGACTGCAGAAGACTGTACAGGACACTCCCAGACTTGGCCAAAACTACACCTGAAAAAGGAAAATTACTTTTCGAAAAATGGCCAATCGGCACCAGTTTTGAACAGTCTGGAAGCAGTTTTTTTTAGCAAATAATCGGTAAGACTACAGAAGATTGTACAGAACAGTCCCAGACCTTGCCCAAACTACATATGAAAAAGAAAAAAAATGCTCACGATTTTCGAAAATTTGCCAATCAGCACCAGTCTTGAGCAGTCGGGAGTGGAAGTGGTTTTTCTAGCACAAAAAAATCGGCGAGCCTTAAAGAAAAATGATGCTCCGGGGACAAGTCTGTTTTGTTACTTATGTCAGTGAACTATATCTTGAGAACTACTCAAACCAAACAGAACAATTTTTTTCCGGTGGAACCTTTGCGATCTGTTTTTTTATCCAGTGGGTGTAACCAAGACATTTCCATTGGGGAGGGAGACAGGAAGGCGGGGCAAGAGCATGGGGGGGGGGGGGGCAAAAAACATACATTCTCCAATGACTGGGGTTTCCCTTCCCCCCACCACCCCCCCCCCCAACCCCCCCACCCCACCCACGATGGTTACGTCACTTGTTTGATCATAATATTTATATTGCACTTTGTTCTTCGCAAATGATGGAATTACTCTTAAATGATTTATAAGAGTTTGAAAAAAGATAATTATTATAGGTAGGTGAATTCTCTCTAAAAAGGCGGGAAAGAATAAAGTTTGTTGAAATATGTTTACCTATCCCCTGTCGTAAATAATTATGTTTTTAAAATTTGACAAATGTAACAGATAATGAGTGGTGAGTGAGTGTAGTTTTTTTCCGAGGGGATACCATTTTCATCAGCAATTGGGGGCATGAAAAAGCTGGGATGCGTCCCTTTTAATAGGGATCACAACAAAATGTGAATATTTTGGAAAAAACCCTGCCATTTTGGGGGCTCTAAAAAGAAATTGTTTGATTACTATTTATACCCAACCCATTAAAAAGCACTTAAATAAATACTCTCACACTAAAACAAGTTTATGACAGTTTCTTTCAATTACTATTAACTTGGAACAAGTAATGCTAAAACCCTGAAGTATGATAAAAACACATATTTTCTCTCTGGAAACTGATGAAAACATACGATCCCACCCTCCCCCCCCCCCCTCCTTCTTTGGAAAACACCTCACATAAAGGAACAATATTGGAACAGAAAAAGTAAAAATTCTTAACGCTATAACAACTCTAATTTAGTTAATATTTGATTTTCATCTAATTTGTCAATAGAAGAGTGCCCTTTTTTAGACAAAATTACGATGAACATGATAATCAAGGCAGCCCAGTCCTCCAGAGGACCTCTGTGTGCTTCAAATTATTTACTTCCCTTGATATCCTTTTTTTTTCAAAAATACTAGGAAAATAAGTATTTCCCTTTAAAATCAACTTTCACCAACGTGGGGTGATTTGTATGGTGTATATTCAAAAATAGCACCCTCAAATGCACCTAAAACACTTCCTAAACTTTAGTCTATTGTGGACTGGGCATTGTTTGATAAGGCTATTTGAAAATACATAAGAACATAGGGTAATTCCCCTTAAAGTCCACTTTCCACAATGTGGTGATGTTGTATGGTTTCTATTTGAAATGAACGCCCTCAAATTGACATAACACACTTCTTAAACCCTTTGTCAAATTATGGATCTTGCACATGGTTTCATAAGCATATTTTTAAAAAATAGGAAAATCGGGTAATGCCCCTTTAAAATCCACTTTCCACCAACTTGACAATTCTGATTGTGCGAATATTCGGAATGCAGCACCCTCGAATTGTCCAAACACACTTCTTAACCTTTCGCCAAAAATGGGATATTTGCGCATGGTTTGATAATGCTATATTTTAAAAAAATAGGAAAAATCGGGTATTCCCCTGTTAAATCCACTTTATTCAATGTGGTGATTTTGTAAGGTGTCCTTTTGAAATCAGCACCTCAAATTGACATAAAACCCTTCTTCAACCCTTTAGTCAAATTTAGTGAAATCTTGCACATGGTTTCTCAATCTATATTTTAAAAAATAAGGAAAACCGTGTAATCCCCCTTTAAAATCCACTTTCCACCAATTGACAATTTTTGCATGGTGCATATTCGGAATCATCACCCTCGAATTGCCCAAAAACACTTCTCAAACCTTTAGTGTATCTTGAGTAGGTTTCCTCAAATATGCCACCCATGATCCCCTACTATGACTTGTTAATCATCAATGGTGGATTAAGTCCAAAAATCCCATAATTCATTGCAATTGCCCATACTGTATACGCAACCGTGGAGGGATTGGCAAGCGAATGACGATATGAATCGCTAGCATGCTCAAGCGGCTTGGCGCTTGGGCATGAAGAGAGACTCGGGTATCCAGTAAGGAAGTAAGTAAATCCTGTTTCTAAATTGAAAAAAAAGTGGGTAAATTGAAACAGTGTTTAAAAATTCTCAAGACTGGAAAAGTATCGAAAGACATTGTGGGAAAAATGGATGCGGACGTAGCGATTGCGTGCTCACTTTTTCCCGTGGCAGCACCGAATACCAGATAAAAAAGTTAATTTTCTCGCTTGTATAGTAAACGTAGTAACGAACCCTCTAATGCAAAAATATCCACAGAACCCCTTTGTTTTCCGGATATATTAACATTTAGTTTCATTAACACACATTCTCTATGGCGGACTGATAACGTTAGTCTCTCACGCATATCAGTTAGTCTATTTTTTCGCAATCTTGACAAGACTACACCATGGGAAATACTTTCTGGGCCGCCGTATGCTAGAGAGAAGTATTACTTTTGCACAGTGCTGAGATAATTAAAAGAGAACACGAGGACATTTCCAGAATGAAGTGAGGAGCCCATTTTTTTTTCGAACCAGGGTTGTTTGCCATATTTGTAATACTTGTCAATATATTAGACACACCTGAAGTGAATAAGCCGGGGGAAAAAAAAAGAAAAAACGCCGTTCTTACCGTCTCTAGGTAATAAATGAAGATTTGTATTTTGTCGTGATCGTGCTGACAGAAAAAATCAAAGCATTGTTCTATAGGAACAGCAAGCAAGTTCAAGCTAGTTTTGGGCTTTTTTTACTTAGTTTAGACGAGGGATGTTATTCCAAACATGTCACTAAACCAGTTTCCTGAATCATATTTACTAGTGTTTTTAGGTTGCATAACAACATTGTTTAAAATAAGCTTTTGGGACACAGTGAATTTTTACTTAAAACAAAATGGCAGCCAAAATACCAATTGTGACAAAAAATGGCTAACAATTATAAAATGCATTCATAAACTCAAAATTTACCCCTTTTGATATACAAAAGGATATGTCTATGCAGCAACATAATAAACTTTCAATAATGTTGATCACGTAACCCAAATACTTAACCGACACAAACGCTAAATACAAGCAAGCTAACCATAAGTTTAATCTTTATAATATAAGGGAAATTTTAAAAATTCATTATTACATAATTGTTGAACTAGTTCCAGAAAACCTATGAGCTATCATTTTGCACAAAAATGGCGGCCATTAAGAAACACAAATGGCGGTCAAAATGTAATTTTTGATCAAAATCGATTAAAATCTGTATTTTACATGAAAGTTGTAGTCATTTTTATTTTTCCAGCTGTTCTTAAGAGAATCGGTAGCTATACATATATAGTTTAGTAATAAACGCTTTAAATAATTGTATAGTATACACCATTTAGAGCAACGAAATAATCCCCACAATACAGTTAAAGTGATACATTACTGTAATTAAAGCAAATGTCAGCCATCTTGAATTCTTTTTTAGCCGCCATTTTGAGAAACAATGATAGCCCTATATGTTTTCTTGTAGTAGCTTAACAATAAGTTAACAATGTATCAGTTAATAATATCCTTAAGAATAAACTTAAGGTAATCCATCAATGCATTGAGCGTTTGTGGCGGTCACTTTGAATTCTTTCGATCATTTGAAATTTCACTTTGGCAAAAGCAAAGACCTATGTGTTTGTAAATTTAAATCGGAAATTGAGCCTTTTTGTGCGCATATAACAACGGAAAAATACGTTTTAGCCAATTTTGGTAAGAATTGGTATTTAGGCCGCCATGTTGATTTTGAGTCAATAATCAGGGTGGCCCAGAAGCTTATTTTGAAGAATACAGTTTAAGCAACATAAAAATACTAGTGAATATGTGGTAGGAAAGTAGATTAGTTATGACCTGAGATGTACCTGTCTGCTACCACAGTTCATAGTAAGTTGAACTATTGCTATTAAAATCAAGGTTAGAAATAATAAAACGCACCTTGTGCAGAAGTCATCTATTTTTTTTTCAGAATGCATGCGCACATTTGTCGCTAGCTCTCGTTTGTTTTATGCATTTGTTAATTTGAGCACCGTTGTTGTTTGAGCGCTTTTGGCCATTTTCTTCCCATCCATCGTCGTTAATAACTTTTTGTATTATAAAATTTGCCAACAATTTTTTGAAAAGGTGTAAAAATTCCACAACTGATTTAAATCCAATTAGAACAAAAATTAATGCTTTAAGAATTTTTGTGGAAAAAATGGTTGTTATCTACAGACCATTCCATTCTCTCCCTCGTTGCAATCACGGATGATAATTCTAGGGCGTTACGAGTAATTATCCCCAAGACATAAACCCGTAACGTCTCTTGCTCGATAGCGATACTCTCCGGACGTTTCGATGTCGTACACACCACTCCCACTACTCTCCATACAAAGAGTTGCGTGGAGGGCAAATATAAGACGAGGCCGACATATCCTTTCAATGTGGCATACAACACAGAGCCCAAAGCTTTGCACATTATGAATGTAAATATGAAATACGGACCCATTTATATTTAAGCTCCACATCCTAGTAGGTCACGTTTTGAATTGAAAGCTTGAGTCAAAAAAATGAGTTACTGGACACTGTTGCTTTACATGTTAAATTTCAAGCGAAAAGCTATGGTCATCTGAACTATGCTTAATTAATTAACTGACATTTAGTTTACCTTTCAATCATTAGTTTACACTACATAGATATTATTTTATAAAAAAATATAATGGCGTGTTATTAACCCTGATCAAGGTTGGAAATCTTTGCGTTAAATAATTACCCACTGTTTATATACGGAGCAGTCCTCGTTGTAAGGAGTAGTGAATCCGAGCGGTCAAATATAGATGCTCTCTGCCAGAATAGGAGACTTAGTAGAGAGACTGGCTCCCATGCTGTTCATTTTTGTATCTCATGATTTACCTCAAACCACATAGACAATATGGCTACCCGACGATCTTGCCCTGCTTCACTCGGACAAATCTGACAGAAGTAAAAGTACACTTACTGAAGATATGGCCTACTTGCAGCATATCTCAAACCCGGAGACTCAAGCTGAGTGAGCAAAGACCACCGCTATGCCTTCCACCTCAACACCAAGAGGCTCATCGCCAGATTCAAATCAACCTCAACGGACCGCCTCTGCCATAGAATCCCGCACTAACCTATCTGGAGTGAAGATTGATCGGCCAGCTTACTTATCTGCAGCACCTCGAGTCAGTATGCGCCAGGTATCTGCGAGGAATAACCTCCTGTTCGGCTTGCTAGGTCCTCATTGGGTGCCCATGGGGACTCTACGCACCACCGTTTTGGCTCTGGTCTACAGCGATGCTGAATACGCCGCCCCATCATGGTGCAACAGCTCTCACACAAAGATCTGACCAGTACTCAACGGACCATTTCTACCAGTCTTCTTCTTATCGTGTCCAAACACTCAAATATGATCCAGCCAGATGGATACCAACGTCTGGCTGCTTACTGAATTCCGCTCATGTCCTTATTTGGCATTTTGCTCCAGCCCGTGGGCAACCAAGAGGTGGGCCATTGTCGTTTTGCTGTTCCACATCCACAGTTAGTATCCTGACTGCCTCAGGTTGCCCCACTTCTGCAAGGAAACCTTCGATCGCAGTGTCTGGGTCTCAATCTATTGAGGCACGCCATTCATCCCATTGGAGTCTACTCCATGTGGAAGATGCTCCCAGGTTCAATACCGTAGATGTTACTGGTTGATGGCAGTCTTTCTGTCCACAAGGCGACTCTCTTGACCTCCAGACTGTTTCAAGAGGTTGACTTTGGCTTAAGAAACTCTCTCTGGATTTTAGCTGTTGGTACAGGATCTGTCCAGACATAGGGTGCTTCACATTAGATACTTGGCAGCTACTCTCTTGCATGCTCGCTTACGCTACGACTGATGTCTGGTGGAGCAATCTGCTAGAGTACAAGTTTTCTCGTTGGTGCTGGACGGAGACTCTGTGATGAGCCTGCAGAGGCATTTAACCTGATCAAGCTTCTTGGCATGGGTTGATCTTTCCATACAGGCATACTCTGGCCATGAGTAGCACAGGGGGCAAGTGCCGTCGATCTAGGGTATGTTGGCGAGCCCCCTCTTGTACCAGTGAGTTTGTTCAAGATGTTATTGCGTGAACAGACTTTACTCTTCGTCTTCTCGATGTGGTCTTATAAAGAGAGTGCGGTCCAAAGTAACTCCCCTGTAAGACGGTTATCACCAGTGCTCCAGGGGAGTTCCGGACCATGTACTTTTAAGCTGACGTTTGGCTTCACTTTTGCGTATATGGAAGCACACCCTGTGTCTTAGATGGATTTGGCACGAGGTGTTTTTTCCTCATAATAGGAGTGAGTTCATCCAAAGCGTTGGAGAGTCCTCTCTTCAACAACTGCGAAGTCTGCATCTTGAGCGCTAATTCTACGATCGTCTGCTAAATAAAACGACATGTTCCTGCACTCCTAGGTTGGTCGTTGGGATATATGTTGAACAGAGAGGTGCAAGCACACTCCCTTGTGGTAGACCATTCTTAAGCTTACGCCATCGGCTCTTCTCGCTCCTACTACAATAACATCCTGTTTTTCCAGCAATCCTTGATAAGCTCCGCACGCGGATGTCCTTGGGTAATTTCCAGATCTTATGGAGTAGGATCTGTGATTACAGTGTCGTACGCTGCTTATAGGTCGACGAAGACAGCTCCGGTTACCAAACCCTTCTCGAAACCAGCCTCAATGTGTTGAGTTAGGTTGGTACTTGGCTTGTTGTCGATTTGCCTGGTCGGAACCTGCTTGTTCTGGTAAATTAAGTGTTCGTCTATCACAGGTGCGATACGATTGAGCAGAGACGTTCAAGAGCTTGTAGGTATGGTGAAGAGTGATATAGGTCTGTACCTCTTGGGGATTGGATGGATCGTTCCCATGCTTTAGGAGGCCATAACCTGTGCTTTCTCCAGATCTTTGTGGACCTGTGGGAAATAAGGCAGCAACTGTAGCGCTCAAGAAGCCATTCCTTGCTACTGGGCCAATATTTTTTAGTTCTCATAGAGATGTTGTCAGGCCTACTGCCTTTCCTGTTTGAGTTTAGCAGTACTGGGATTCCAATTCGTCCATGTTGAAGGGGCGAGTGAAACCAGGGTCACCACTTTACCTCTTATGGTCTATTTTGATCTTCTGGTTTCTTGCTGACTGCCCATTTAAAGCATTTGGTGGTCAACTTTGTTGGGTGTGACAGTTGGCTGCTGTGGAAGTTATGGTGGATCCCCTCGGAGCTTTCGATGGTAGACCATGCTTTTCTGCTGTTCTGGGTCATCATGATCGGTGGATTCAATTAAAGTATGCCAGGTTTTGAACTTTTCCTGGGAGATCCTCTCCGAACTTCCTCACCTTTAGCAGTTGTTTCACCCGAAAAGGATCAGCTTCAAACATGGTAATCTACGCTTGTATTCTCTAGCACATTCCCTTGGAAAGGCCTGGTATATATTCCGTCCTACACCTCTGGGTATGATCTCCGTGCAGTCTGTTCACTATTTGGGCAAATTTGTCTTAGTTATGGGTTTTGGAGCAATTCTCTTCACGTTCTGATCCCGGTCATCAGTGAATCCTTCTCGGTCTGCTTTCCTATAGTTAAAGCCGGGCGCTTTAAAGGCACTTGTTTTGGTCCTTACTGCAGCGTTGACTTAGATACCGATTGTCGATTTTGATTTTGTGGAATCAGGATCCAGAACAATCTTGCTACAACAGGTTAGAGATGTTGTTGCTAACATAGCTAGATCAGGGTTGTACCTCTCTTCCACGGGCACTATGAAATGATGCCGCAGCTTGAGTCGTGAAGGAGACGTAGAAGTTGAACTTCTATCCTTCTTCCGCCCTTGTCCGTCTTTGTTAGTTTCATTGTAGCCCCATTGGATCTAGGGCTGTTGAAGTCGCCAATTGAAGAAGTGAGGTTTGGTGGAATTCCCATGGTTGATCTGAGGGTGCTCGAAGTCCACTGATGGAGGTTGTAGACAGATGCAACTATGACAGACTAAGCTCAATGGTGAGGACTTTCGATGTTTGTTAGCATCAACTTGAGTTTCTCTACTTCGGTGCCTTCTCACAAATAACACTTCCATATTGTCGATGTGGTCTCTCGGTGCAAGGACCATTCCTGGTATGGTTTGGGCGGTGTCTAATTGATTCCTCTGTGGGTTCCCTGCAAACATAGGACATCGCATTGGAGATTGTTCACAAATCAGCAATGATGGTTACTTTTTGCACTGAAAAACCTCCCCATTCAATGACACTATAGTCAAGGCAGACCTTCGAAAAGCCTGCTCTGAGGTCTAAGTCATATATGGGTTTATACTTAAGAAATGATTTTAATGAAAACAGTGTTTGGAGTTTAGAGATTAGTTTCGCTGGTACGACTATACGCAGTTTAACAGGTAGACCAAAACCCAAAAAGACGGTTTTCTCTAACTTCTCCACCCGGGCTCCCCCATTTCTACCAGGGGCTTTTTAGGCATTGCACTTGAGTGCTTCGGAGAGAACGCCACACGCTCAAACTGGTGAATAAGGCGCTGTTGGACAAACAGACTTTTGCATAACACTGTCAAGATCACATACCATCGATAACTCACTATTCACCGATGACAGAACTCTCACCTGATAGTAATCTTCCACCAGGATATTTTTTCTTTTATTTAGTTTATTTATTTAATTATTTATTTATTTATTTTTTGCTTTGCCAGGCAGAACCCAATATTGCTGAATGGGTCACCTTTAACCGAATTCGCACCGGATTCTGTCACTTTCAACAGCAATATGCACCTATGGGGCTGCGACCACCTCCAGCCGGCCAATGTGGTTCTCCCATCACATACTGCGGATCACATTCTGAATTAGTGCATTACCTTTCGCCCACCGTGGACATATAGACTTCTCAAACCAAAACCAATCAGACAGTGAGTTTTGGGTCGTATATGACGATTCCATTTGATAGTTCACTGCCCGTGAGGTATAGATGCTAACTCACTGTACATTGAAACTAACCTGGACAATATCTTCATCAATCTAAAACCACTCAGTCATTTAGTTGCATAGAATAATATGCAGAAAGCTCACAATAATGGAAACATCAATATATTTGCTTTGTGCAGACCGACCAAGGATGGGCCCACAAATGAGTTCCTAACAACGACTGAAATCGTCCAAGGAGATACACTTGCTACCTATCTCTTTATACTCGTGGTTGACTATATCCTCAGAGTCTTGACATCATGAACGACAAGGGACTCACCATCAAATCGAAGCGTTCTAGACGTCATCAAAAGTCAGTATCGTACAGACCTTGACTATAAAGATGATCTAGCGCTAACAGTCGATCTGATATGTGGTGCAGAAGATCTACTAACATCACTTGAGAATGCTGCAGACAAAGTCGGCCTACATCTAAATGCCAAAAAGACGGAATATATGACCGTCATTGAGGAAGATAACCATCAACCTATCTGCACTTCAGGTGGTACCCAACTCAAAGAGATCAGAGACTTCAAGTTCTATGTTCTTGTCCAAAGACAAGCTTGGAATGCCTGCAATAAACTACACCACTTATGGCAATCTGGTAGCTCCAATTCAACCAAGCTGAAGTCCTTTAGAGCCTGTGTAGAGAGTACTCTGTTATACGGATCTGAGATCTGGACCATGAAGAAAGAGCTACAGGATACACTGGATGGCACCTACACCCGGCTTCTTATGCGAGTACAAACATATGCTGACGTGGCCACATGGCCAAAGCAGGTATATGGAGATATCACACCAATCTCATCTTCTGTTGCCCAACGCCGAGCACGATTTGCCGGTCACTGTCATCGTGCGATTGATCAAGTAGTCTCAAATGTCACATGTTGGAGGTTTGTTGGATGTGAATTTATGAAAATAAGCCCACAGCCCAAAAGAATTGCAACAAAAATTTTTAAAACAGGATTTGGTATTTGACATTTGGTATAACATACTAAAAATCTAAGAAAATCTGACAACCAGCAGAATAGGGGCAAGGTTTATACAGGGGTAGAATTATGAAAGGGTCCGAATGTGCAAAAAATATACACCAACATGTTCGTCATGTTTCAACTATTTAAAAAGCGTATAATTTGCCCTTTCTGCAGGTTGTAGTTCGATTGTTATAAGGCAAAATATCTTCAAGGTCACAATGGGGGTAAAATTTCAAATGCATTGAGTTGTTTTAAAAATGGTGTTAAATTGTTCGTCTAGTTAATAATCACATACACATTACCATTGTCATTGACATTTTGTTATCTAATTAGAATGCAAAATATGACCGGGTTGTACTGGCCAGTCTATGAGAGGCATTACGAGCCAAAGTTCGGAAAGTCACATATTGTACTTCAACACCTGTTTTAACAAAATCGGACCATCTTGTAAATTTACCCCAGGACGATCTTGAACTATTTGCATCTTATTGTACCGAAACTATTAGGTAAAGGATAATTAACGTAGCTGAGTGCATTATGTTAGATAATCGCGTCTGAGCGTAAGTTTGTGCACTGTTGGTCGAGAGGCGAAGGCTCGAGACCAAGTGCACAAACTTACGCTCACACGCAATTATCAAACATAATATACGCAGCTCAGTTAAATATCCGTCATACCTTTAGCGTGCGTCAGTTCAAATATAAAGTAATAATATGAATATGTGTTAAAATTAAGAAAATGCATCCTAGAAAAATAAATAACAACTTCACAAATTAAAACACCGGTCTAAATCAACTGGCCTTCTTACTCAATCACCTGTATCGATCATTTCGCAGTTGTATAGGGATTATTGTTTGTTGATGGGTAGTTCCATTACTTGTTACGTTTTAAAAGCCATGGTGTTGACCAGGTAGTGAGGTCATATGAGCTTATATGTAGTATTCTTGCAGAGCACATACACAAGACGTGGACTGCCCAACAACAAATATTGCCAGTTAGCTCTCAAGTTATAACAGCTAAGGGATAGTATTTGAAGTTGGATTCTCCAATTAAAGGCACGTGGTCCGATCTAAAATACTTAGGCCTAGTACTAGTGTGGTCTTTATGACAAGGATCCATGGGTTCATATGTCACCCATGGAAGACCTTGTTATGTAAACACATGTCCACATGGCCTATAAAAGTTGGTTTGTTGGAAATAATTTTGTATTGTGCCACCACCCAATGAATTCGGCAGCCTCAACGGAATAAACTACACGTTGAAGGATGTGGTGGCAGAATACTAAATTCTTCCCGTTTATTGTAAATATAATGTATCACAAAAACAAACGACAGTGCCCATCACGCCCACTATTGAGGGTTATTGACAAAGCTATCATTGCGTGCATGAGCAACTCCTTCTCAATTAAGAGGCCTGATCATTTTACATAAGCTATTGTCGGGCCTGTCCAGTAATTAGTCCTTGTTTTCGAGTAGTGCAACTCCTGCAGGTCAAATGAAAGTAATTAGTAAAATGTCAACAAAACATACGTGTATGTGTGTGAAGGTTTGTAATGACCAAAGTTCCATGGGTGCGGGTCTCTACGTGGGAGCAGTAGGCCTATAGTCATGTATGGCAGGCCAAATCCTCATACTTCGTTACACCATTTTTCCGTCATAATTAATTTTGATAAAATATTTTTTTCTTTCGGGGAAATGGTTTTTGATTGAAAACTTAGTTTTTCGAGATAAGCTATAAATATTGACTGAAAAGTTTTTTCAGACATAAAACACACTGTTCTTCAAGTTTAAAATCTGAGTTTATCGGTGATCATTTTGAACTGAGAATTACAATGCTCTTAATGGCATTTTGAAATTACGAGATTTTTGAAAATTATATTTGCCAACCTTTAAAATAATATATATCTTTTAGGTTTTCAAAATGTAAATTTGTTTTAAAGGTTACACTTACGATAACATTTGTTTGGTTTTATATTTTGTTTTGGTTTGTTTGTTGTAAAACGTTTATAAATCACCAAAATGTCAGTTCGAATCTTGTAATTATTAACTCACAAAATATTGATTTCAAGTGAAGAGGCCTAACCTCATTTATTTTCATACCCAGGTTGATTTGTTTTCTTTTTTTTTAATTTGATAAACGTTTATCGGAAATAAATTTAGTTTATCTGTGATAAAATCAGTTTATCAATTCAATAAATAGAGGTTTCTACTTGAAAACTAAGTTTATTGAAATAATTTTGAGAAACATGGTTTTAAACAGTCAATCATTTAATTATGGTAAACTCAGTTTTATCAAAGCATACACTTTAAAAAAAAGATTATCGACTGATAAGCCCAAGAGAAATTGATTCTTAGTTTCCTGTTGGAGCACGCATCAGATTTGCCGCTGTGGCAAATATTCCATTATTTTGTTTTTCTGACAAAATATTTAGTTGCTCAAAATATTCAAGCATCTCTTGTCGTTTAATTTAAGCAGTTTCCTTGGGAGGGGTGTTACAGTATACCATAAATAATAAATTTCCTCCAAATATTTGTCCCCCTTGTGATCATACTCCGTGCAAAAATGTTTAAACTGGTTTTTAAATTTTTGAAGAAATAAATCTGCAAATA
The DNA here is from genome assembly GCA_023653785.1 of Ophioderma brevispina. Classification (NCBI taxonomy): domain Eukaryota; kingdom Metazoa; phylum Echinodermata; class Ophiuroidea; order Amphilepidida; family Ophiodermatidae; genus Ophioderma; species Ophioderma brevispina. Next base: position 14,693 of record JAMKCH010047658.1, on the reverse strand, counting down.
TCCCTGTTTTTGTTAATTAGACACTTGTAAACTTTGTTTTATTAATAAATATAAGGGTACTAGTGTATTAAACATGCCTTTAGATGTAATAATGAAATGACGGCAAATAATGAATAATGAAATCAGCCTCCTCACTAGTTAAATCTCCAACACGAAACTAAGAATCAACTTTCATTGGCCTCAACTAAGTTTTTCATGGAGAATATACCCTTTTTTCAGGTTGATAAAAACCTAGTTGTTTGTTACATTTCTTTTAAGGAAATATTGTTTTTTCAGGGATACGTACAATTTCAATTCCCAATTTGAAAAGTTCGGGTTTTCAATTTGATACACACAAACTCACTTTATCAACCCATAGTTATTTATTTGAATTGGATATATATATATATATATGAATATCTATATATCTTATATATAATCTATCTATATATATATATATATAATCTATAATAATATATTATAAAGAGTCCGGAGAAACTGGGCAATTTAAAGTCCCACTCCAAGCCCGCATTTCACACAATATGAAAAACTTTGGTCACCCACCCTAACGATGCTGATGACAGGGTTTAAATCTGTTTGTTTATATTGATTATCCATTGTTGTTCAGGAGCATGTAGTTTACGAATCATCTCCGTGTTTCTAGATGTTTTGTCTAGTCACCAGAAGACAGCGGAGTGCACAATTTTTATCAAGATTCTTTTGTTCGAATGCATGGTTATCTAGAATCTTTTGTTTAGCGTGCAGATTTATATAATTTGGTGCCTCAAGATACCTTACTAGAGACTGATTCGTAGGAATATAATGCACTGGACAACAGGTGAAATCAACATACACTGATGCACTAAAGTGTAATGCGCGATACAATGTACTGTGAGATGTATATTGGGTTGTGGTGGGTCACTTGGTCCATCTGACACACTTTCTCATCTATGCAGGTTGACATGAACTTTTACTACGCTGACTTGCAAATATGCATGGCTTTTTCCGGCTGTGGAACCAAGTTTTGAATTGGGCAAATGCAATGGGAGTATTGAGTGCTGTCATAATATATCGCGGACTGTGGTTTGATTTAGAAGTCAGTTGCGGCGCGGGGCACGCCATGTTTTTCATGACCCGGACAAGTAACAGCAGAGGTACTGCATTCGGTGTGTGTATTACTGCAACGGCGGTTCAATTTAGGTCAATCAGCCGTGGCTTGATAGAGCGCTATAAATAGCCGAGTTAGTTTGGCATAAATAGGAATGTCCTATTTCAAATTACGTATACGCCATACATAAATCCCTAGGGATGAGGTTAAATCCTCCATCCCCGGCATGTGAGATTAGGCCTTTGTTGCATCACGAAACAATTGTTTCCATGGGACAAAGTTACTTTACTAGAATCGCTTACTGTAAACTGATGCATTCAGTTCTACAATGGTCAGTTCATGATAGAATGACTGTCAAATCCGCTTTGTGGTCTAATACTCTTATACAGTTTGGCCCACTTTTTATAGCAAAATAAAAACTTATTGTGTTTTATGTGTGCATTTGTGTATAAGAATGCATTATTTCTCCAGTACTGTGATAAAGACTGATATTTTGTAGTGTCAAAGATAAGTTATGTTCAAATAACAACATTTACTGAATTTTGCTGGTGTTTTCGTCCTGATACTTCAAATGAAACATCCAAGCTATCTTAGATGTGAAACAATGTATTTTTGTCACCATGTATTTAGCTAGATACATTACCTATACATTGTATGAGTACCATAAACCTTTTCTACTGTGGCCATTAATATTTCCTCTTATCTCTCCCGAGTGAATGGACAGACCTAAAACTTTTAATAAGGTCTCCTATTTTGAAATCTACTATACCGAAGGTGCGACAAGTGCCGTCGGTGAACAAAGTATCCTTTATACGCATACATTAACTTTATAGCAGCTTCAATAAGTAGTTTTGTTTGTGACAGGCGACTCTAACTGACAACGAACATACCATCCATAAAGTAAACTTCAATGTTTTATGGCTTAGACGCTGCGCCCGGAGCAGCTTGTAACATAAATGCGAATTGGTGTATGCTAGTAAGTGAGGTTTCATTAGTGATGTTTACAAAAGAATCCTGTTAAACATCAGTTTCTTGGTATAAAGTCAATTATTTTCAAGGTTAGCAGTAAAATGCACATCATGATGATAAATAGCAAATCATGTACTAAATTTGTAATATTCTTTCAACGGGCAGCAATAGCATAGAAACGTGTAAATTGCAATTATTTGGCTCTGAGCAACCGTACGACCTCAATTTAATTAATTTGTTCACATGTAATACCTAAAAAGCACCTTAACATGCAGCTTAGTTTGTTATTCAGAATGAAGTGAATTACATAAATCCGAAATGCCCCTCACCCGTCTTCCATCATAATGTAAATATGAATTTGGTTAAAGCACACTTTTCAAACAATGGCTTGAGGCGTGACTGCCTACAATGTCATATTCTATTGAACTGATCTTTGGTTTAATGACCATCGTTCATCGTGAATGGGTAACCGTTTTCCCTCAATGTAGGGTTCCCATGGTAGATGGCAATCAGGGGAACAGAGAAAAAAATCTGGAGCATGGCAAGACTCTAAAAAGGTGCAAGGAGAGATATATGGTCGTCAAGAACAGGACAATCAGCCGCAAATGCTGCAGTGCCGTAGAGAACTGAACAGTAACTCTTAAAAAAGTCAATGTACTTGGAATTTGAGAGTATTATTGGCCAGGATGGTCTTAAACATTTTTATGTCGGGGATATTTGCACCCATGATTTCCTCTGCTATGCTAGCCGTGGACAGTAGGTTTGCAATCATTTTTAGGGCATATTCATTGCTTGGGTTATTTTTTCACCGTTTTTCCTCTATGTTTGCACCATGTTCATACTTACATGTATGTGTGAACTTATATCAGCAAAAAAAAATTGCTTGGTTCCGTTCTTATTCTTATTTTTAAAAATATTCTAAAATACTTCCGTTAGTGCCATGGGGGGGGGTTCCATTGGACCCCGCACTAATTAATCTCATTTAACGGCTTGGCCGATTAAAATTATTTTGGTATGAAAAGAAGCGCATTTGAAGTCAGACGATTACAAAAATTCGGCCAAAAATCGCACGCGTACAGCGGCCATCGCGGAAACAAATTTGGGGGTCCCTAGGAACCCCCCCCCCCTTGGTCACTTAATTGTTAATAATTTGGAAAAAAAGGTCATGAAACACGGCCATTTTTAACGTAACATGTTGCTAATTTGAAACCTAGATTGGTTGAAGACTGACTTAAAGTGGATGTAAAACTGAACATCTTGCGCCCCTGAATGAGCATGGTATTAATATAATTAATTTTATTTACTTTTCGAATTAGTGATGAGAAGCTAAGGACACGTCCAACAGTACATATTTTCATAATCTAAGCTAACACAAGGATAAGATTGATTATCAAGGAATGAGTCCTGACACAAAATGTGGAATTGCGCTTCTTCGACCCCCAAGAATCCTTTATTATTGGCTGCCCACCGCAGATCTAAATCTCCGAAATTACATTAGCCAAGTTGCCGAACTTAAGCTAACACACCTAGATGCTTAATCTTAGGATAACTCATATATTTCCAGTAGAGTGCTAAACTCGAATCCGTTCACACCTATAGTTCTTACTCCAAGGATAAAACTATATTTAAGTCGAGTGCCAAAAACCATAACTAGCACACCTAATGGCTACATTAGGCATAAATATAGATTACCAATTTTTCGCCCAATTAAAGAACATTTGAGTATCCAGAGTTAAGTGTGAAACTGGCACTACACAAGCATCCTTAGATAGTCAATTTTAAGGCGAGAAAAATAGATTGTATTACATTGGATAATTTCTTAGCTGAGAAATTACGATTTCAATACTGAATACAAAAGTCCTTAAGTGAGTGATTTCATGGAAGGGGGCTCGCCCAGGATGCAACCATAGTTCCAGGGCATTACCTGAGAAAGAATTCACTCCTATTACCAAAAGAAATGTATTGCCCTTTAGCTTCTTAAATGTGAACTTTTGGAGGACATTGACAAAATTAAACTATTCAGATGCCTCCACACAAAGTTACTTATTATAGTAACTGCACATCCCCCCCCCCAATGTCACTAAAAATATTTTTAGTCAAAAGGGATGCGAGTAAAGTACTAGAAGTGATAGGGCACAATAGTAGGCTATAAATCACATTAAAGCATCACAGGACACTCGAGAATATGTCGAAAGACAGAGTCCCTTATCAGCACGCTATAGTAACAACACCGCTATATAACGAGAGATCTAGAATAGGGAAAAGCATGGCCATATACATGATGACGCGGACGTTACTATAAAGTTGCAAGCTTTATGAGGATCTGATCAGAGAAAAAGCACACCGTGTACCAGCACCGGAACCCTTATAAGAAAGCCGACACAAGAGACACAATAAAGGCCCCCCAAATGAATTTGTGAGGGTTGAATTTAGCGATTTGGAGCCTTTAGAATCTCATAAGATGCTCCCATTGATTGTAAAATTGAGCTCTAAGCATACCGCTGCAGCAACATGCTATGACTCCAGAAAATGAGTATCGGTGGGGGGACATAACGATATAAAACTGGTCGGAGGATTTGGATAACAACCAAACATTAACACCGTTGTTAGAGAGTCCATGTAATTTTTATAAGGACAATCAAGAGGAAAAACAAAAAATTATATCAAAGACAGTGCAGGACAATCAAGAATTTTTTTTTCACGAGCTACGTACCGACGATGAGTGAAAAGGGGGTGCTTTAAGCATATAGAACATGACCTTGTAAGGTTTAAATGGAGGAGTTCCTCACGATTTTGTATTATTTATTTTTATAAGCAGCGTAAATCGCTCATGTACGTTCCCTGCTTGGGAGCTATACAGAGGAATGAATAAAACAGAAAAGAGGAATTCCAAAAACGATGATATAAAGTAGGATGCACCAGACAGATAATTATGAAGGGATGGGCAAACTGTTACTGCCACTCGAGCAACTGCACACATTAAATTGCAGTCTTCTCCGGTTTCTGCCAAATAAAGATTAATGGGCCAAGCCATATTTGAAACGTGCAGTGTGATTGATGAGCGAGCGCAATTCAACTAGATAGGCAACCAACAGGGGCGACAAGAGGGACGTAAAATTTGAACATACATTTATAAAGAGAGCAAAACTTTATATACGAAAAATAAGTCCCGGGTTGAAGTAAACCATTGTCCGGTGTACTTCATAGTCCGGGAACAATTTAATGGTGAACAATAGGGGCAATCGATTCAGTTGACTCGTTTACGCAACCCATAGTTTCACGCTTTATTTACGTTATCGTCTATGGAGCCCCGGACTACGGAATCCCACCGGCACTATATTGCTGGTCCACACCGGTCAGAACCACAATCCACCATAGTTCCCGCAGCCCAAATTTACCCGACGATATGCTAAGGAACACGCAAAAGCCTTTTACGTACAACCCAAAGTCGCGGTCGAAACCGAAAGTACGATGAGAAGGCTTTGTTGAGCCGTGTCATAAACTTACAGTGTCCATGGTGACTGAGTGTCCTACCACCCCATCTGTCTATTGTATTCTCATTTGAGTGCTGTAGCCATCATTGTTTCAGCACTTACACAAATGGCCTCGTCTACAAGGCTACGGTTTCTTCCGTACATGTTGCTATGGTAGCTGGACACTCTCTAATGGGGGCACTCAGTTCTTTACACCGGCCTTAAATGGTACACCCCTTATGCATTTTTTTAATAATTGCTAGGGCAAATCAAGTGCACTGCCTATTATTTATTAATAAGGCAAAAATTATTATTTACTATTACTAATTAACACCTAAGTGACCAAGGGGTTTCAACTCCCGTTGGTGCCCAAGGGGGGGGGGAGGGGGTCCATGGGACCCCCCCCTAGGAAACCACTTCCCGGGAATATTGGCACGGAAATTGTATACCACATGTGTGAAGGGTCATAAGACCACCCCAAACCAGCAAAAAATGAGGTTGTTATTGGGTCAAATTAGGGGTCAAAACATTGTTTTCAAAACACGCAAAAAATTGGGCAAAAAGACGGAGGAAAAATTAATGAGCTTGGGCTGACATCAACCATTTTAAAAACTAGGTTATGTGATATCTATTCTAGAAGACCCAAAATTACTTAATTTAACACAAACCAGCAGTAGTTTTAGGGAATCCTGCTTTTACGGGTGTTGCCAAAATAAACGTCATTTTCCAATAGAGTTTGTACAGTAACGGTGCCACGACCATGATGAAATGTTTGTTTTCAGCACATAAAGGGTTAATTATTTGTAATGTTACTAATAATGTTTACTGACATGTATGTGTGTGTAAACTTATATCACAAAAAAAAATGCTTGGTTCTCGGTTCTTATCTTATTTTTTAAAATATTAAAAATGACTTCGTTAGTGCCCAAGGGGGGGGGGGGGGTTCCATGTGACCCCCACTAATTACTCATTACGGCTTGGCCGATTTTAATTATGTTTGGTATGAAAGAAGCGCATTTAAAAGTCAGACGATCAAAAATCGCAACGCCGTAAAGCGGGCCATCGCAAAAAACAATTTTGGTCCCTAGAACCCCCCACCCCCACCGTGTCACTTAAGTGTTAATATGGGAAAAAGTCTAGGACACGGCCATTTTCAAGTAAACATGCCTTGCTATTTGAAACTTAGATTGTTTGAATCCTGACTTAAAGTGGATTTAAACCTGAAATCTTGCGCCACTGAATGATCACTGGTATTAAATTATTATTTTATTACTTTCGAAATTAGTGATGGGAGAGCTAAGGACAACGGCCACTTTAAACGTAACAACCCAGATAAGCACATCCCGGTATGTATTTGATTGTTTGAACTAGCGATTAAATGTGGTGTTTATAAACACCTAAGGACTACGGATGCCATAGATCCGAACATGCAAGTCATCGTCCGTAGTCAATCCACTCTGCTTATAAACAACGACTGGCCTGGGGCACAGACGTTGATTGTAAAGCAACAAAATCCTACATAAAGAACGTCATTATAATAACACACGCAATCAGTGAGCAGACCCCAAACGACCCATCACCGTGTCCCATACCCCTCCGAATATTGTATAGAAAACACAAATAACACAAAAACACGGTCACATAGCCCTACATAAATGAGAATGCCGTCGTTATATTTATTGAACCATGTAACAACATCACAGTTTCAGAGATATAATAGGAACCAGATACCTTATTTTAGATGTACGGAAATACTCATCACACACGGCCCGCAAAGGACGCATATCAAAAATACATGTACCTATCTTAACCGGTTACATTTAGGTAAAAATATAAAAAATTTAATTCATGTTTTGATACTATATTAATATAACATGAAAATTTCTGTGTTAAGAAAAAATCAACCATACTCTAAAATCCCTAAATGCCATTTAGCCACTTAAAATCACAGGGGTAACCACGTGTCCTACGGATAATGGAAAGTGCACCAAAACTCAACCACACTATACCGCTAACACCTGCGCTGATTAACAATTAAGTGGCTACCATTTTCCTCTAGAATATGATCCTGTTTAAAATCCCGGACCATTTCCCACACCATTTCGCTCATACAATATCAGTTTTAATATTAACATTACCTTTAAAACTAATTAATTGTACTTTGCATTATCGCTTTTTATCAGAGATTTCTTGGGACGGAATGTTCGCAACCTCTACATAGTATTACTGTAACCTTTTAACAAGGGCACTGCATCCCACGCTATGCGTTTATCCGTGTCCTCATCTCATCTCTGTTTATCTTGTTTGCTACATGCGGTACTTATTTCTACTTTATGTTGTTTTGTTTTCATGATAATTACATATTCAATATTGTATACTCGATGCGATATGAAATACATTAGATTTAATGTTGAGGTCGTGACTGGATGTGGAGTGGAGCGCAGATACATAGTGACGCACATCAGACCCTCTGACCCTGTGCCGACTGTTGAAAGTGACATAGCAAAGAAGGGGACCGGGCTGTATATGGGAGACACGCTGTAAAAACCGTCGTGGAAGTGGGGTGGTAGTTGTATAAATGCCAACTTGAGGAATAAAATATGGCCATGGTCAAAGAACTAACTCTGTACTTATGTAATCTTGACTAATCACATGAACGTGTGACAATTTAGGCTTCTTCTAGACACATGGCATGGACATACATTATTACCCATAGTAGGTTATAGGGTGATTTAGCTGAACTTTTTTGACTAAGAGGAGCACACTCAAGTAAGTCTAAGTACGGCAAAAATAACATAATATGAATAGTCATTGAATCCTAACCTATTCAAGCACAGCCGTTTCACATCTTATGATCACTTAACAACACCGCCGCACAATAGCCCTTTGAATGGCGTTTTATGGATGTACCTAATCATGTTTAACGACCAAGTCACCATACCGCTTAGTCCATTGTGATGCAACAAGCCCAGATAATTGAACAACTGATTTGGGGCAAGGGCCGATGTTTATGTGATGGACACCTATCATCTCACGAGCAAATAACCGACAAATGCAAGTCCTTAGGATGTATCCAATCCCAGATAATTGACCAATTTAAAATTTCGGGCAAACAGAGCATCAATAGCCTATATTAAGGGCCGGCGTTTATGTGATGAAACCTAATCATGCTAACGAGCGAATAAACCACAACTGCTTAGTCATTATGATGTTCAAAGGCCCAGGATAATTTGAACAAATTGATTTTTTTGGGCACGATGGACCTTGGAGAAGATACATCATCAAGGGTGAAACGCATTCAAACCATCGTCCGTGCTGGGCGCTACATTTTGAATATTGTACGGAATAATTATTAGTTGGGGTGCTTGTATACACACATTAAGGTCATTCGATACAAAACAATCCGCCAAAATATCATGTTGGATGTTGGTGCTATGGGGTGGTTAAATTTGTCCTAAAAACCCATGGCCACACCAATGAAATTACACATCAGTTGTCGTGCCTTGATTTAAATAAACCGCCTTAAAGACATATCATCTTTTCACCTAAGCGCGCATTGCATTATGAAAAAAAAGAGCATCTGAGCACATGATCCAGGTACACTATTATTACAAACCTGGCCACCCCTCTAACTTATACATTAATTTGTATCACTACCGATTAGTTTATGCAAAGCGGCACCACAGTATGTGGAGAAGCGGAGGCAGCCATTGCTTTCTATTGTTGGTAACCTAGGTTTCTTTGTGGTCGGCAAACATGCGAGACGGTGAATTTCTAAAGATTACGTTAACGTTTTGCCTCTCTATATATAACCTCTTTTACACATACAGTTTAGCATTTTTTAACACGAAGCCGAAGGTAACGCAAACGCCTTTAAGTGACTGAATGAAGTATATTAACTCTTACATGCCTTTTGTTTACACAAATTGTATAATGACCACCACCTTCATTTCTTGCTAGTTAATGTATTTGCTCTGTGATGCAAAGATTGACTTGAAGGAATAATAGCATATAACAAACAACGATACAGGTCATTGAAAATTTACATGCGTACCACTACCGTCCATGCAGTGTCAGTCGAACCCGAATTCGAATATAGAACACCACACTAACTATGCCGTATAGGCCTAGGACTTAGGATTTTAATTTCCAGAGGGGATTTTTGTACTTAGTACGTAAACACTTCCCAAAAGTTTACTGAATGTATATGATGCTCCCCTAAGCTGTATACTTGGGTTTTGAGTGGATATCCGCTCTCGCAAGCCTGACTGGATAGGTCCAAGTACTTCGCAATAACAATGGTGATAATCGTATAGTTCTTGTACTTTTTCACGATGTCTTTTAAAGTCTATGGGTAGACTCAAATTTCCACAATACCAACGCCGAACCAGGCAGAGTTTCGCTAAAGTCCTTACGAGGAAGAACATTTCGCCGTCAACGGTGCCGTAACGCTATTTGGCACTAGGGAGACGATACCACAATTCGGGATGAAGACCCTGTAGCAAGGCTTCGCGAGCTCCACACCAGTTCCGGGGGGTGCATACTCACCAGTATCGCTTCGCCGAAGCCCATCGATTGCCAAGTTCCAGGTCTGGACTGTACTGTCCACTAGTTTTCTTAACCGGCAAACAGAACACCGGATGAGGCCCTCATAACTCGAGATTAAAACCACGATCAACACTCCCGTATTAGAGATATATTACTGCACTGTCCTGTAATTTGAATCGGTCTGGCAATCCATGGTAGAGTATACAAGTAGACAATCAACAAACCCGTGAAACTGTTTTTTTCGGCCGCTATAGAAGTACCTGCTTTTCTCTCGCTTTTGAGTAAAATTCCTAATAGACAATTCTTCCTCTTCTCGCTATGCTTAATCAATTTCAAGATACTCTTACATCAAGGCTCTGATAGAGTCCATGCAAAAAGCAATTTTATAGTTGTGGGTACTCATGTCCGACATAACACACGACCTTCTTGTGCGGCCTGATGAAAAGCAAGTGCCACATACAAGGGTCATGGGAAAGCATAAACGAACCACGACAAATGATAAGCCTAGCGCAAACAAATGCAAAGCGCTGTAAATTGGGAAACCCGGAGTGCGATACAAAAAGGAGTGCAATACTGTTGCCAAGCACCAGCGAAGGACTCCTCCTCATACGGCCTTTTATTTTTAGATTCCGGTTGGGTACCTCACAAAACTAACCGGATTACAGAGTAAGTAAAATTTGGGCCGGTTCTGGAGTGTAACGTTCTTCTGGACACTCTGTAGTGGTTTAACGCGTCAAACACTCGTCAAACAAGGGAGTTTGTTTTCTGTTAATATACTTAAGGTGATGGTCGTTTTATCATGGACGTTCTAATGACCCATTTGATTGTTGTTGCGGCCAGGTCGTCTGGTTGGCATTACTCATTCTTCTCTTCAACTTGAAGAGTTAAGGGGTGGTCATGAATTTGGCACTAGTGGGTGCTTCTTTGCTGCTCGACTATTTCCTCTATCATTTGAAGATTGAACTTTTGGTGATCATCTGGCTACTTCTGGTTATACCTTCCATTTTGTGATTAAAAGTATTAATGGTGTTTTCAGGTGTATATTTGAGAAACATTTCTCACGGGAAAAGTACTTTGTTGTGATAAAAAAAAGAGAGCAGGGGATTCCCTAGTGCATATTGACTCAACCTGTTATTTACAACAGATAATTGGCACAAGAGGGACTAGGGCAATTCCCAAAGATGTAAACTTAAAACTGAGTCAACGTTTATTTGCATTGAGATCGTCACAACGCATGTATGTCATGATTTGGGTGGGGATTCCCCTGGAAGTTATAATTGTGAGATGATGCAATGTAGAAGATGTAATTTATGTAAAATCTGATTTGACAGTGCTAGGGTTATGTTATGCAGATAATGTGTAATATCTATTTTAGAATATAGTAATGGAATCTAGCTGTGAGTAGTTCGATCCTGTTACTGGAAGGACGAAGGCCACAGTTTGTAACCTGGAAGCTATACAGTATAGGTCTAGCTAGTTTTAATCTCCAATAATGGTATATTTATGCTGTACATCGGTGCCAGGATTATAATAATTTGGAGCCCCGCCGGATCTTGAAAGCGATTGTTTGCTGTCTCTTTTAAGCCAAAGAGCTTCAGTTTGTGAATCAAACTTGGGCTTCCAGTTTGTGGCTTTATATGAGGACATTTAGCGACAGACTGATGGTGAGAAATACCGTGGATGTATTGCAGACATATTAGTGTCGTCGATTGAACTTCCGTCTTCTTGAATTGCTGCTGGACAAAATTACCCTTCATACTCAAGATCGCATGAAATATACCATGGATATTTTACGTGAAACTTATTGCGCTGTTATTTTAGTTTCGCTGTGAGGACTATCATCGGTTTAATGCAACACTTTCACTCCAGGATACTAAGAACTCTAAGTTCATAATCGTACCTATTGGTGTGTAATTTTAATATTGTAATATGTTTTTGGACATACAAATTCTTGAACCACACCAATTAAAAATCATTAAAGGCTGTGTTATATTATAAAACTTATATCCACGTGCCAAGGCTTTCATTTATTTGTGTGTTCAAAGGTATTTCTGACGTTTTGACATCACGAGACTTCTACAACACTTCATTTTGCCTGTTTCTTTGCATGAATTTTGCTAATTTGGTTACAACCAAATTCCTTGGTTTGAAAAAGCTACAACTCACATAGCTCTGTTGTTTTTTTTTTTCTCATTCTCATCTTGTGAAAACCATTCACACTTGGATACACACGGCCTGGTTTGCAGTGTGGATTGTTTTCTATATCAACTTGTGCATTCAAGCTGACTTGATCATCATGGCTACCATTGATCTCCTACCTCAAACTGGAACTTCTTGAGATTATGCCATCAGGTGTCAACATATGAGACCTTGAAAGGCTTCAAATTTGTGGTGTTCAAAACCTCAACAAGGTCACAGAGATACAACAACTAATCTCGTCCAACTGACTCACTCACTACTACCAGTACAACTAATGTACTGAACAGAACAACCACCAACACCACCATCACCATCCTCTTTAATAAGACATTTATCTTAATCTAAGCTCAGGGAATGCTCAGTCAGCAACAAAACTGACGATATTTGTGAGTAGTATTACTCATGACATTGATATTCTCTGCTTGACAGAGACATGGATGCGGTTGACGATACTGTTTGTTATTAAGGAATTGTCCACCTCCTGCTATGCTTTTTAAAAATCCCCCGATTGTATGGTGATTTTTTGCAAAATTTTTCCCCCCCATGAGGATTGGCATCCTTCTAAAGATCAAAACTTAGTCTCTTGTCTAGTGAAAAATCGGACTTGCTGTTTTTCAAACATTCAATACGCATGTTTGTCTCCAACAACATTCCGTTCTTTTTACATTATCACTGTATAATCGAACCTCCCACTCCTCGTAAAAATAAAACTGAAATTTAAACTTCATCAAGAAATGTGGATTCATCGATGGTTGTAGAACTTACTACAGGGAAAGTTATCCTTGTCTGGGGACCTCGAGATGCACTTTATCTCCATACTAAAGAGTGATGGGAAACAAGTTTCTAACCTGTTTGTCATCAGTGGTATGGTATAACAGTTTCACAGCAAACACATAGGATGTGGGCCACATCCTCGATGTTGTTGTTATCAAGAAACATGAAAATGATTTGGGATAAAATGTTGATAGTGACACTTTCACCAAGGACCATAAATGGTAAATTGTGCCATCAATCAATGGCTTCTTCTACTTACTCGCATCTTCGTAAGTACAGTAACATTGATCCAAAGGGTGCTTATCAGAAGTCTCTCCGCTAAAATGTAGTCCATTTCACAGAGGAATACCTCCCAGTGTAATGACGTACTCAATGATATAACAGCTGCTGCCTTGAAGTCTTACTTAAAAAAATTCCAGCCCCTCCAAACACTAAAAATCTCAATGGCAAACACCGGGGTGGTATGGAGACTCAGTAAATAAAAGCCATTAGAGAACGCAGGTGTTGAGAACGGAAGTGGCGCAAAACACAGTCTGCTATTCACCTTGATAAATTCCTTTCATCAAGGCAAACTGACAAGGATGTAGTTTCTGAATCTAAAATTGCATATTATAAGAACAAGTTTGATAACTCTAGTTGTGTTAAGGATATGTACAATGTAGTTAAGGAACTCCTCAATCAGAATTGTAACCCAATCCCAGATACTGATTGTCCCTCTGACCTTTCCAATTCTTTCGGAGAATTTTTTAGTGGGCAAGCTAAACAAAGATCCGTCATGAGGTTGATAATTGTGGTACGGGATGTAACTGCTGAAAATGTTTCAAGTGTTAATCCAATGTTATCTATTACTGTGAGCTCTATATTTCCTTTAATCAGTTGGTTATGTCTGAAGATGAGTGCTATGATGAGGAATACACGAAATGTCCCAACAATCTGTGCCCTTGATGTATTTCTAAATGGCTCCTAAAAACCATATTAATGTCTTACTCCCTACCATCACAAGAATTGTTAATGTTTCTTTGTCCACTGGGACATTCCCACAAGATCTCCGCAGGGCAGTAATCACACCCGTATTGAAGAAACCATCACTCAACAAGAACGAGCTAAAGAATTACCGCCCTGTTGTGAACCTCCCTTTCACATCAAAGGTAATTGAAAAATGTGTTGTTTCCCAACTAACGAGCCATATTGAGGAACATGATCTTGCAGAACCCATGCAATCAGCTTACAGAGCCCGTCACAGCACAGAGACTGCCCTTGCCAATGTTCATGACAACTTCTCTCGTTCTCTTGACAACCAACAAGCTGTGCTGCTCGTTATGCTTGACCTCTCTGCAGCCTTCAACACTGTCGATTGTGAAGTTCTGCAGCAGAGAGTTGCTGATGAATTTGGCATTGCTGGTATTGCACAGAAGTGGCTTTCATCATATCTTAAAATAGGTCATGCCATGTGAAGGTGGGCTGGGGGGGGGGTACCTACTCCAATGACATCTTGCTTGAACACGGGCTGCCTCAAGGTTCAGTCATTGGCCCATTAGCCTTTGTTTTCTATACTCACACAGTTGGCCGTATCATTCGCCATCACCACCTGTTATATCATATTTATGCAGATGATATTCAACTCTATTTGCCTGTTAATCCAA